>JAOWBW010000828.1:0-150400 GCA_026119855.1 Campanula takesimana | reverse complement strand
ATATCTCAGTTTAAGGTTCTTAATTGTTTTATTTCTTAAATGGTCCACATAAAGTTCATATATTACAAAAAACCCATCACTTATCCATCTACTTTTCACTCACTTGCATTATGAATGGACAATTATATCATCCACCTACTACTATTCTTGACTCGAGTTTGCTTTGATTTCTTAATAAGCGTGCATAATCAAACTAAAAACCTTAAATCGGGACAGAGGGAGTAGTAGCATTAAAGGGGATGCTTTTTCTTGTTTTCTCTTCCACAAGAACCCGGATGCCTACCAACTTATGTGATTAAGTGATTGTACCACTTGACCACTGCACATATATAGCATCAAATGATAGCATATTTTGCTCATCTTTTTCTTGAATTGCACCTATTAGTTGTTGCTTTGTCTTTGTTATTACTTGATCTTAAAGTGCAGGATCAAGATTCATAATCATTTGAGGATTTAAAGGTATACCAATGCTTATCAAGAGGTAATACAACACCCAATCTTTGTTTCTCTGAAGCAAATTGTCAAACACTTGGTGTGCTTAGGCGGTATGTGACAGTACACCAAGTATCGCGCTTCTGGCACAAGTGCCGCATAATCATAAGCAAAGGGATTAGTAATATCCTGAAACCTGATAAATCTTAGTACTATTAATGTACTTATTACAGTAATTAAGAAATTCCAACAAAGATTCAACAGTCTTTAATGGCAAATAATCCAATCTGATAACTTCGAGATAAGCTGTTTTTTCTTAATCTTCTAGATACGTTGCAGAATATTGATATATGATTCAAATGAAAAAAGAAAAAGATGCTAAACATCAATATGTAACTACATCAAACAAGATTGAACAGTCTTAAATTGAAGCCAATAATAAACAAGGCTACATATCTATCTTAAAACCCCAGACAGTTTGCAAATAATGCTGCAATTTCAATATTTCCTTCCTAGCTAAAGGAGAGTAAAATGGAGCCAAAACTCAACGACACAAGTTTCAGTTCACCCTAGCCTATTGATAAACTCAAAAGAAAAAAAAAAAAAAAAAAAAAAATCACAAAAGATAACAAAACAAAAAAAAATGAGTAGCCAAAGGTATCCGTTTCCGATAGCAATAAGACTCTTTTGCAGCCACCAAAAACTCTCTTGGCTTTATTTCTTCTTTCCAGCCTTGGCAGCATCTCCAGTTTTGTCTGCACAGTTTGGCAATGGAGTCACATTATTTTCCAGATTAAAGAATAGTCCACTCCGTCCCAAAATGAATTGACTGATTTTGCTCTTGGGACACAGGTTTACATTACAATGCAAAAAAGACACCAAGCGGAGTTTCATGAGAGAAACAAGCAATCCAATTTATAATCCGTGGGTGGCAGTTTGATGCATTACCTTCTTAACACCTCGGATTTTCTTAGCTCTGTTTTTCCTTTCCTTCATCTGTTTCCTTGATTTTTCAATCTTGGTATCCAGGCCATTCTGCACAATAACAATATTAGTGATCGGGCAAGAAAGTAATGACACATGAGCTTTATGTAAAGAAAATAGGAGTTCATTAGATGACATGTGAGCATGTCTATCAAGCGTGCCATGCTTTTCCAAAACATACAATCCTAAGAATGAAATTAACACAATTTTACATCCACTGATCCTACAACAACCAACGTCAATTGCCTATCTGGTTGTAGAATATAAGATCCACACAATAAGCATCACTATCAAGACGACATACATAGTTTTTTATCCCAAATTCACTATATGCAGCAGTTAAAAAGCTCATCCTACAGAACTAGGACTAACTGGCAGATATGTAAATAAGCTAGTACATACTCCCTCCGTCCCAGAGTAAGAATCCTACTTTCTATTTTGGTACGTCCCAGAGTAAAAGTCCCTTTCTTAAAATGGCAACGAATCTTTACTATTCATCCCACCCATTCTCTCTCATACTTTACTTTTATACTCACAACACCAATCAACTTACTATTCACTCCCACTCATTTTCTCTCCTACTTTACTTCTACACTCACAACACTTAATTTACTTCCACCATTTCTTAATCTCCGTGCAAATGAGAGATAGGACTCTTACTCCGGGACGGAGGGAGTACTAAATATGCTAAAATAAATGCAGTACCAATGTCACTATTAGATCAATCACGCACGGTGCTGAAATAAAAATTGCTAATCAAGTAACATTAATCAAATATAGGATAGTTCATTACCCTGACAAGCCTGTACTTGGGCTCGAACTTCTTTGCACTCTCAACTGAGTCATAGATCAAACCAAACCCGGTTGATTTACCACCACCAAAATGAGTCCTGAACTTGAAGACAAAGATGGAATTCGTGTCTTTCACCTCGTACATCCTAGACAATTTCTCCTTCAATTCTACCTGTTAGAGAAAATTCGGGTGAAAGTGGGTCAGATTACAATATGATAAATTTCATAGAACATTTACTTCCATAGTATGTATGGATGACCACCAGCTAAGCTAACACATAAAAAGAACAAGTAAGACGAACCGGTCAAAGCCTTCTTCAAAATATTTCATTTATTTCTAATATTCCCTATGGTGCTGTGTACAAGGTCAGTCTACAAAAATTCGCATTTCATATGCATCTATATAAGCATGAACTCTGCAACAATGAAACCCAGACACATACTTGAGGGAAAACAAAGTCGGAGAGAGCACCCTGACTATCGGAAGACGAAAACAATAATGGCAGTAATCCAATAATGCAGCTTACACTGACAATAATATGAATTTGTTATCCTAATCCTTGCTTTCTATCGGAAAAATAATCCAGGCATTAAAACACACTGGTTATGTCTATATGCCCACAATACTTCTATGCCAGGAACAAAAGTTTCCTAATTTCGGATCTGATGGTTAGAAAGGAAATGATGTTCAAAAAACTTATAGCAACATCTGGTCATCCGCAGAAGGAAATACCAAATTAACCAAAATTTATATCCCCACATGAACACAAAAAAAAAAGCTCTACACACAAATTTCAGACCATAAATACAATACAATGCTACGTTCATATAAGTTAGATGCATAAAAAAAGATGAATTCAAACCTTGGAGACATTGGGTCTTCCTGGGTGTAGAACATCAATGACCTACAGAAACCAAAATCAAACACCATAAACACAAATCAATCACGTCCATCAAAAAAAGAAAAATCCCTTTTGCAACATAAAAAAACTCATCAACTTACGAATTGCTTCCTGGAGAGGAGGCGATTTGTCATAAACTTCCTGGTGCGAATCGTCACAGCCTTGGTATCCGCCATTTTCCTAGACGAATTTACCTTAGTTAGGATCAAATCGAACCTACCTTAAAAATGTTTAAGTGTGTGCCGAGAAAGTTGAGAGAAAACTTACGATTAGGGTTCAGTCGTTCGGTCCGGCAGCTCCTCTTCTCTCTCGCTCTTGTTGACGACTGCGCAAAGGAAGTACGGTGAAGACTAGGGTTTTGAGTCTTTTAAGTATTTTTGCTGACATGAATAACTGGGCCGGGTTCCATGGGCCGACCCAGCTTTATGTTCTAAAGCAAACAACACATAATTATAATTGCATTAATAAAATTCAATAAAACGACGCTGCACAAATTGTTATACCCAACTTTCTTTTAGCTGTTTTTTTTTTTTTTTTTTTATCTTTTTATTATTTTCTGAAAGAAGCTGTTAATTTGATTTTCAAGACTGTAATTTGTTTAAAGCCCTATCTAAATGTTACTCTATCCGTCTTTTTAAAGAACAAAGAACATCCAAATTTTAGTTTGAGAGTGATTTGCTAAAATGATCAGGGGAAATGCATAAATCTATACTTCTTCCGTCTTTTTAGTTTGTTCACTTTTGGTCAACGAGAACAAACTTTGACCAAACATTTAATGTCAATCTAATCATCCTAATGAAATTCTAAAAATTATAATTGATAAATAATCATTCAATTTATCAATAATAATTTTTTAAATTTCATTAGGATTATTAGATTGATATTAAATGTTTGGTCAAAGTTTACTCACATTGACCAAAATTGAACAGACTAAAAAAACAGAGAGAGTATATATATATATATATATATATATATATATATATATATATATATATATATATATATATATATATATATATATAAAGTTGGTGAGGAGGGCTAAAGTGTTGACATGTAGATAAGTCATGGAAAAACTTAAATTTGATGATGCCACATCAACACTATTCTCATAAATAAGTGACTTTTCATTTTTTTACTATTAGCTAATTGTATAACCTAATAATATTAGTTACTATATAGGCTAACTATTATAGTTTACTATTATAGTAACTATTACTAATAATAGTAACAGTTAACTATAGTAGTTAACTATTATAGTTAATTATTATTAGTAGTAGTAATAGATAACTATAGTAGTTAACTATCATAGTAACTATTATTATTATTAATAATAGTTGCTATAATAGCTACCTTATACTTATATAGTAATTAATATTATTAGCTAATGATGTTAAACAAATAATAGTTGACTATTAATCGTTAACTATTATTATAATTAACTTTTATAATTAACTATTGAATAAATTAAAAATTACTATTAATAGTATTGGTAATCGTAATAGTTGCTATATATATTAACTATTACCTCCGTTCCAGAGTATATGTCATCATTTCCTTTTTAGTCCATTCTCGCTCCTACTTACTTTTACATTCACAACACCAATCAACTTACTATTCACTCACTCTCATTATCTCTCCTATTTTACTTTTATACTCACAAAACTTACATCACATCCACCATTTCTTAATCTCCGTGTAAATGGGAGGGTGGACATATATACTCTGGGACGGAGAGAGTATTACTATTAATAGTATAATTAGTTAATCATAATAATTACTATATGGGTTAACTATCATTATTAATAGTATTAGTTAATCATTATACTATAAATTACTCCCTCCGTTCCAGAGTAAGAGTCCTACTTTCTATTTTGGTACGTCCCAAAGTAAGAGTCTCATTCCTAAAATGACATAGAATCTTTACTATTCATCCCACTCATTCTCTCTCATACTTTAATTTTATACTCACAACACCAATCAACATACTATTCCTCCCACTCATTCTCTCTCATACTTTACTTTTACACTCACAACACTTACATTACTTTCACTAATTCTTAATCTCCGTGCAAATGAGAGGTAGGACTCTTACTCCGGGACAGAGGGAGTAATATTTACTATTAATAGTACTCACTTCGTCCGAGAGTAAGAGTCTTACTTTCTATTTTTATACGTCCCAGAGTAAGAATCTCTTTCCTAAAATGACAAATAATGAAAAAGAATAAATAGTATTTTGGACAATTATACCCTCAACCCACTTACAATGTTTACCAATTTTCTATTATTTTTTAATAAGTGTGCGCAAACAATGTATGACTCTTACGATAGGACAGGGGGAGTGTTAATTAATCATAATAGTTAGGAAAAACTGCAAATATAGTACCTGAAGTATTGGGGTTATTTTAGATTTGGTACCTGGACTCTCATTTTTTGCATCCGTCATACCCAAACTCTAATTTTTACTGTATCCGTCATACCTACCACTAACGGCATCCATTTTTCTCAGTTAAGTCATCATGTGACCATACATGTGATCAATTTTGCAGGGGTAAAATAGGAAGACAACCCTCCCTCTCACACACAACTCTCCAATTCAAGATCAAACAAGAAATCAACAAAATAAAAATCAAATCAAAAGACCCAGACAAAATTACAAAAATATTCAAGAAATTGAACAAAACCCATTCCCCAGATACCAAATTCAAAAATATCCAAGGAGAAATCATCAAAAGATTGACACTGTGTTTCTCTTTTGATAGGAAAAAGAGAATACCCAAAAGAGAAAAATGAATTTATTTTAATTTTTCATGAATGTTTTGAGCTCAATTATCATTCTGTTCTTGCTCTGTTTTTCACATTTGTTCTCCGTTTTTCCTCAATCTCAAAATGGGTTCGATTTTGTTTTTGAACCGTGTTATTGTAAAACAGTGAGCTGGGATTTGGGGATTGTGATTGAGAGAAATGGTGTCTTCCCAAATTGAAATCGTCTCGTCTTCTCCGTTTGGGTGTGTTCTAAGAAATCAAAAATCGTCGATCGGTGGGCTCGAGCTCGACAAATGGTGTTCCCCGTCGATGATAATAATAATAAGGCGGAAAATTTGATTCTAACGACAACCCATAATTCGAACTTCACCAGAGAAATTTCCCCATCTCAATCCGACGATTCTTCCTCAATTGAAATCAGAAACTCCAGTGGGGTTTCTTCACTGGTTCGGAAATGGCGACATTTCGAGGCAGATTCCAAGAACTTAAACGCCGGAAACAATAGCGGCGTCAATTGTTCATCCCCGGTGAGTACCATGAGTAATGCCGGCTCCACGTTCAACGAAAACCCATCATTCGTAGACGCTAATGATTCCGTCGACGGAAAATATGTAATGTCGGAGGAACTGTTCTTCGATTGGGAATCCGAAAGGACGACTCCAAATAATGATCTTGCCGGTGACGGAGGAATCGGAGTAGCAGGCGAGCCTTGAAGTTCTTTGAGAAACAGGGTTGTGTGTGAGAGGGAGGGTTGTCTTCCTATTTTACCCCTGCAAAATTGATCACGTGTATGGTCACATGATGACTTAACTGAGAAAAATGGATGTCGTTAGTGGTAGGTATGACGGATACAATAAAAATTATAGTTTGGGTATGACGGGTGCAAAAAATGAGAGTCCAGGTACCAAATCCAAAATAACCCCAATAGTTCAGGTACTATATTTACAGTTTTTCATAATAGTTACTATATAGGTTAATTATTACTATTAATATTATTAGTGAATAATAATAGTTATTATATATGTTAGTAAATATAATTAATAATATTAGGTAATTATAATAGTTATTTAAATTATTATTTAATAATAGTATTAGTTAAGATGATGGATACGCTATTAGTTACTATAACTAGAGAAATTATTTATTTAAGACATAATAAAATATTGGCAAAACTGCATCAAAAATTACTCAACTATGACCACTTTGGGTATTTGGTCACTAAACTAATTTCATTTTGAAACAACACATCCAACTTATTTATTTTTGCATCCATAGTCACTATCACTAACCCCGTTAGTTTTTTCCCGTTAAATCATCATGTGCAATGCATGTGACAATATTTTAAAGGGTAGTTTAGGTAATACAGTCTAAATAGTAAAAGAACAAACTATAGGGTTTATTTTTTAATTTAGTAAAGTACTGGGCTTGAACTAAAAAAAAAAAAATGAAAACCCTAATACCCTCCTCTCCCTTCTTCATACACCGCCTCCCCCATCTCTCCTCTGCCTTCCCCCTTCTTTCCCGTCTCCGGCAGCCCCCCTCTCTCTACTCCTACGTTCGCCCTTCTGCTTCTAGAGATAGAATGCTAATCCAGATAACATTCCCAGAGTGACAATTCCAACTGATATTACAATTGCAACTTTCTTGGTAGGTTTGGCGGGTTGTGCTGCGATTGGATTTGATACAGCGGTGGTGCTGGCGGATGATGGTGGTGGTGGTGATTGGGTGGTCGGAATTGGTGTCGGTGTCTGCCCATTGGGTGCTTCAGGGAAGAAAGGCTGATCTGGGCCCGGGAAAACTGAAGCGGCCTGTGGTGGCGGCGGTGGTGGCAGTGGTGGTGCTGGTGGTGGTGATGAGCCTTCAGGAAACAAGGGTTGATGCAGAATTCTTCTAAGGTTTGTTGACTGATGATGAATCAAATCTGCTACTGTAGGGTGGTGGGACGGGAATGTAAGTAGTGATACAAGAAAAAAGAGGCTCAATTTATGGTGAGCCCTCATGGTTTTCTGTTGTGTTGTTGTTGGGCTGCTTCTGTTTTGTTATTTTCCTTCACCCAATTCATATCTGGCTCTGTTTTTCAAGTGTTTCTTCTTTTTCTCCCCTTCTCTCTCTTCTTTTTTCTCAAACACACAGTTGTAAAGGTAGAGTAGAGAGAGAGAGAAAACAGTGAACTTGTAATTGGAGTGGAATTGTGGTGGTGTAGTCATCATGGTGGTGGCGGTAGTGTGGTGTTGATGGGTTGGTGGTCGTGCTTTCTGTGGACTCGTGGTGGTGCTTGCCGGCGGCGTTGTTGGTCCCAGAGACACAACAAGGATATGAAAAGAGGCTAGAGGGGGGGGGGGTGAATAGCCTATTTAAAATTTCAACCCTTTTTCAAAATTCAACCTTTATGCTTACACTTGAATTTTGCGGTAGATAAAAACCACACGGTCAAGTATAAAATGCACAGCGGAAGTTTTCGTTGAAACAAGTTAAGAGTTGGTTTTGATAAGTTCAATGCGGTAGGTTGGTGTGCGGTAGGTGTGTATGCGGTAGGTTGGTGTGCGGTAGGTTCAAGTGAGGTAGGTTGAGAGATTGAAAATTTGTGTCTTAGAGATTTTCGGCAAATGATAAGTTAGTCAGATTTTAACTTAGGCAATGAGGTAGACAAACAAACACAATTCACAATTGTTCTTAAATCTGAAAGATCAAACACTAAAAGACAAACAAGATTAATATGAACAAGTGAAGAACAATATGAACAAGATGAACAAGACTTAAAGTAAATTTGCAGAAAGGTAAAGTGCAGTAAGTAAAGAACACAATGATTTGGAAAGGTTCGATCTGTTAAAAGATCTACGTCCTTTACCAAGATGGTCAGTCTTGGATTTTGAATGAGGTATATATTGATTCTTGAGTACAGATTACAGAGATGAAGTATTGAATCAACACCTATTTCTATGAAGTTCAAATCCTAGACTTAGACCAGTGTATCCCTAATGATTCAATCTATGTGATTGATCAATCGGGGTGAGTGTGTGTGTAAGAATCAAAGCTCTTTTGAATCTATATGATTTTAGAGCCTAATGAAACTTGTGTGAGAGGCTTGAGATATGATCTTGAATGTTGCTGGAGATTTGATGAAGACTTGAAGGTTGAGTGCTTAAAGATTCGAAGGATTCTGGAAATCTTGAGTATGATCTTCAATCACCAAGAATTTCAACAGCAAATTCTCTCTTAGAATCTCAGCATCTCTCCAATGAAGAATTCAAGGTCTATTTATAGCCTTGATGGAGAAACTAGCCGTTTGAAATACTTGGGGTCCAAGATGAAGGACAATGAGCTGTTGATTTCTAATTGGAGCTCAGTCTGATTTGTCCTTTAGTTGCAGAGTCATGGTGGTCCAACTGTACTATGATGACAGTTGTGTTCAAATTTGAAATTTGAATTTGCAACGTTCAAAACTAACCAAGGTTTTGGACACAAGTGTGACCATGGTTAAGATTGAACCAAGCTTGAGTTCCTTCAACCAAGGTTGCATGTGGTAGAGTAAGCAATGCGGCAGACATCAAACATGTGGCAGGGTTATGACATGAGGTAACCTTGATTATGCGGCAACCTAGAGCTACGCGGTAGACAATCCATGCGGTAGGCATAGGCCTTACCTCAAATCTCCAGACTTAGAAAAATTGAGGGTCCTAATCTGCTAAGCCTATCAAACTAGAAAGTGGACTATTCTAAATGAAGTACAAGTACTTACAATATATCCTAAAGTCCACAAAGAGTAAAATAAGGTTATGGGATCAATCAAATCTAGATAATAGGAGTGGTTTATAGTAAGCATACCCAACAGGCGTGATTGGTGGTAGACTGGTGATAGGGAAGATGAAGAGAGAGGGAGTTAGTCTACTTAACAAATGTGGGTGCATTTGTTTAGTTTCCTTAACATCAATAGCTAAAGTGGTGAAAAACAATTGATCAGGGACTTATTTGAAACAAGTTTAACCTTTATATTCTAGCTTAAAGTGAACTACCTAAAATACCTTTAAAAAAAGTCATGTGCATTGGCACATGACTATTTAACGCCAAAAAACTAACGGGGTTAGTGATAGTGACTATGGATGCAAAAACAAATAAGTTGAATGTGTTGTTTCAAAAGGAAATTAGTTTAGTGACCAAATACCCAAAGTGGTCATAGTTGAGTGATTTTTGATGCAGTTTTGCCTAAAATATTATACTAACACATTAGATGTACATTATTAACTTTTATATTTACTAATCATAATGTGTATATATAAAATCATTCTAGAACATTAGCTAATATTATCAAGTCAATTATCTATAAAATTAAAAGTTAATTAATAATGATAATAATTTATCTTTATATTCAAATTTCAATTATCATAATTATTAGAACAAAATTAAAAAATTAGCACAATTTTCCTAAATTTGTAAGCAAACATTTTAATTCATATACAATATAATTATATTACAAAAATTTATTATGTTACTTTATTAAGTAAAAACATTTAAAAAAAAAACAAAAACAAAAAATAGTAAATTAGTTTCCCGTGCAAAGCACGGATTACCCACTAGTATGTCTTTAGAGTTAGACTTTGTTGCATATATGCCCATAACATCAATAATTGCCATTTTTGCCCCATGACTCATTAAAACTGAGAGTGTATTTGCCTTTTATTAAGATCACGTCCAATATTTAACGAATTTGGGACCTAATTGAATTAAAACGACGTAGAAGGGGGTAACCTGTGAATTAATGGGTTAAATTTGTTCAAAATAGGTCACTCACTTATTGATCTTTCTCATTTTAGTCACTAGCCTTTTTTCACTTTGGCAAAAAAATATTTTTATTATTAAAAATATTTTATTATTTAACATAATTTGAAAATATTAAAGAATCTTTTATTGTATATTTTTTTTCAAAAAAATATATATTAAATTAAAAAAATAATAAAGAAATATATATATATATATATATATATATATATATATATTAAATAATATTTGTATCTTAATAAATATTTTATGAATTAGCTAACATTTATTTCCTCTAACTCAACAGTCAAACCACAATCATTGTGTATGTGAGAATTATGGAGTGTGTAGGACATAGTGGTTGAGGTTTGGTGGTTGTTATAGTGGTGGTGGATTGGTCAGATGATGGTGGTGGTAATATTGATAAAAAAAATTAAAACAATTTAATTTTAACTTATTGGTTTTTTATTTTCTTAAAAAGAAAATCAGATTATTTACTAAAACTAACTATATTAAGTAGAAGTAATTATAGGAAAATATGTTAAATAATTTATAAATTTCTTTGGTATTTTTTTAAACAAAAAATTGATATAATTATTAAAAAAAAATCTCAACTAAAATCATTCTTAAATATTATTTGAATTATGGTAAATAATGAAAATTTATTTTAATAATAAAAATATTATTTGCCAAAGTGAAAACAAGGTTAGTGGCTAACATGAGAAAATATCAATTTGTGAGAGACTTTTTTTGAACAAGTTCAACACTTTCATTGACAGTTTACCCTCTTGAACGTTGTTTTAATACAATTAAGTCCCAACATCGTTAAACTTTGGATGAAATTTTAACGGAGGGAAAATATACACTCATTTTTTATAAAGGATGGCAATTATCGACGTTAAGGCATATCTGCATCCAAAACCTAAGTTAAAGGGCATATTCATGTATTTTACCCGAATGATCAACTTAGACTTTTTTTTTAATAACATAACTATGTCAATACCTTTAAGTAATCTCATCAGATTGCATATTAAGTCTAAGTACCAATTAGAACTTGTTAAATATCGAAAGAGGATCCTTTCGGGAAAAAAGATACTGAAGGAGGAATTAGTAACTTCCCAAAATTTTAAACATTTATTTTAAGATAAAAGTTATAGGAGTTTGGAAATTCATTTAGAGAGGAAGCATGAAATTAACAGGCTTCACTTTGTATCGCAACTTTACACAAAGTTTCATTTGATTCTCAAATTCGTTTTTCGACTAGTTGGTTATTAAAGTTGATAAATTATGGGAATACAACAACATAAATAAAATCGTAGTCCCATAATTATTTGGGGTCGACTAATATGAATCTTCTTATGATTTTGCAAAAGAAAGATGTAAAAGTCTGAAAAACACGAATTCAGAATTTTGCACTGCACACGAACTGCACGAAAAATCTGCATGAAAATTCGTGCATTTGCACGTGAATTGCATGAAAATTTTGCATGAAAATTCTGGATTGCACATGTGTTGCACGTAATCTGCATGAAAATTATGCACGAAAATGTGCATTAAATCTTGATCTTATAAGGATTCAAATATTCATGGTAGTCAAATTATCATGAACATCAAACCTTAAGAACAAACAATTTGTTCTACAATATCAAGAATCATCAATCCATTAATCTAATTAAAGATTGATGATCTGTTAAATAGATTAATCTTATTAATCTTGCATCTTGGAAATCTTGTTCATAATCATACTGTTTTGGCAAAAAAAACAATGAAATATACTCTGGATCAAAATTAATGAGGGTTAAATGGAATATAAGCTATAGAATTGCAGAATTCAAGATTGCACAAGGATGTAACGAGGAAAGCCCTTGAGACAATAATCTCGCCGGCACAAAACCTCGGGAGGTGATTAAGAGCACCTTCCTACCCAAACGATAGTATTAATCTTCTTGTTTTTGAACTGTGGAGGAGTACAAAGCGTTGTGTGAGTGTGTGTTATGGTGTGCCCCCAAGCTCGGTTTAAATAGAATTACAAACTAGACCCTATCTAAAAAGAATAACAAACTATCCTAAAATCTCGGGGTCTATCTTGATGAATCTTTGACTTGGTCTTCTTTTTTGTTGAGAGTAGGCCTTTTGATCACGTTCTTTTTATGAGCTGTAAACAAATAATTAGTTTGAGTAAATATAAATACTTATCGATAATTCTGCCAGAGGTGAAGATGTCAGCATGTTGATCAAGATGTTACCATCTTGAAAATATACCCATAACCAACTGTCCTAAAATCGTGGGATCTAACCAACTCTTGACCAAGTCTTTTACCACGTGATTTCTAAGGGTTAGGTGCAAAAAATATTTATTAGACATAAATAACTTTATTATTCACAACTTACTGATCACGAAGACGTCCACATGCTGGCAGTAGTCAAGATGTCGTCCTCTTAAAAGTAGTCAAGATGTCGTCCTCCTAAAAGTAGTCAAGATGTCGTCCTCTTAAAAATGTAGCCACAACACATACTATATCATATATAATTGTTTCTCCAAACAACTCACATAAATCCCTTATTTTAAATTCATATCATGCTATATCATATAATCAATCATATATTTAACATGATACGATTAAAATAATCAACAATGAACGGGGCTCTAATACTACTGTTGGGTTTTGAGAGATCATGCACAGCGGAAACAACATATGAAAACAAGAACAAAAACCAAGGAGCCCTAAATCCGTTCATGTTAATTAAATATGTGATGAATTTAGAATACTAACCGTTGTTATGCGTTTATATTTTGGATCTTTAAATCTTCAAGTCTTCAAGCTTTATGATTTGATCTTCTCCACGTTCTTCGGATCACGATCTCAGGAACACGAACTTGAGATGCTAAAGGAAATACCCTCTTGTAGATACTCCGGGGGGAACCCACGGCTTGGCTAGAGCGATGAATTATCTTAGGATGTCTAACTTGATTTTAGAGTCGCCACCTATGTTTTTAGATGAACATAAGAAAAACCTAATATAGCCTAATTTTTGTTACGAAACCAAAGATTCTTTTATGAGGTTCGGGGGTTAGGTTACGGAATGGGAAGTACTTAAACACCCATTCCGCCCGACTAGCGTCGGTCTTGCAAATAAGTGTTCTACATGAAAAAAGGGTGTTCTTCCTATGCTTTTAAAGATGATTTTTTTGGGGGTAAAAATGATGTTTTGAATGTAGGGAGATAACTCCTTGGTTAACTTCAATGAAGTGAAGCAACATTTGTTGTCATGTCCCAAAATGTTTGGGTTGATTTCACGCTTAATAAAAGAAGAAGAAGGAGATGAAGTAGAGAGAGAGATGAATTACCCAAGTTCTTCAAGAACTTCAAATTAAGGAGATGCCTCAAAGATACTTGGTTTTCTTTTGTAATGATTTTCCAAAAGTGGTGTGTTGGTCCCTGAGGGCAACAAGGGTATAGAACTGCTATATGGGGTGAATAGCGGTGTAGACACCCCGTCTTGGAGCTCTTACCCCGATTGCATACAAAGTATTTTTTATTCAACTTATTTTTGTTGATTTCTGTTACTTTGGTTAAGTTCTTAACTAATTCCGTTAGTTTTGGACTAAACTGCATAACAGAGTTAACTTTTAGGGTCATTCTGTCAGTCTGTCTTTTTTACCCGCGAGCGCCTCCCGTAATGGTCATGGGGCGCGCGCGCGTTTGGTCCAATAGGCCGGACTCGCGCGCTTCCCACTTTGACTGTTACGGATTGCAGTCTTTTCCCTCCATTTTTAGAGTAAAAAACAACATTTTCATCACAAGTTTTATTCTAGCATTAAACCCATTTTATTTTGTAACTCCCAATCCATTATTCTAGCCATTCTCAATAAAAACAAAATATTTTATTTTATTCTTATTTGATTTTCTATTTATAATTTGATTTTCTTTATTTTCTTAATGGTTAGAAAAGCTTATTTTCCTCATTTCTCCACCTATTTAAACCTCTCATGTCTACCTTAGAAAAGGACACAAGAACTTTCTCTACACTTACGCTATACACAATTCTCCCAAGAATTCTTCCTACAAGATTTCTAGCAACAAAACTCTACCAAAACTCTTCTCAAGTGAAAATTTGAAGTTCTCCTTTTAAGGTACAAGTTTTATTCTCTTATTTTATTTGTGTCTTTTTAATGTATGCAATCCCCATCAATTGGGACATGACTAAATGACCACTTTACTACATTAAAGTTGGTTAAGGTTATCTCCCTACATTTCAATCTCTAGTTTAATTTACCATTCTTCTCTTAATGTAATCTTTAGCATGAATTAATCAATAAAACAATTCCCTTTTATTTCCCCTTTTTTTCATTGTAATTGTTAGCACTTTTATATTAATATTATTTGAAGGACTTTTTAGCAATAGAACACCAATAGTAGCAAGACCCGCGTAAGCGGGGCGGAGTGGGTGTTTAAGTACTTCCCACTCCGTCACCTAACCCCCGAACCCTTCTCTCCTGAATCTTTGGTTTCGTAACATAAATTAGGCTATTTCTAGGTTTTTCTTATGTTCCTTTAAAAATATAGATGGCGACTCTAAACAATTAAAACACAAATAAACATCCTAGGATAATTCACCGCTCTAGCCAAGTTGTGGTTTTCCCGGGGTATATATAAGCGGTTACAACTTTTTCGAAAATACCATTAAAATTCAACTGAGTACTTATCAGTTTGGCCAACTGCGGTTCATTTGTGGTTTGGCCAAAGAGGATATGTGAAAATACAGGCGGCTTGACTGGGTTGAAAAAACACAATGATGCACAAGATAATTGGAGCTTAAAGATCAAAGGAAAACACAATTCATTTTTCAGATCATAACATAGATGAACTTAGTGAGAAACCACAAACAATAAAAATAAAGAACAAGGCAGAAAATAAAGATCAAACATACAAATTTGAAGAGGTTCATTCTTGAATGAACTACATCCTCTACCTAGATGGTTAGTCTAAGATTTTCTAATAGCTACTAGACTTGTATTAATTTAGAGGAGCTTTACAATAGAGAATCTAAACTCTAAATAAACAATCTAACCTAACAAAGCTATTATAACAACCAGTGTATTTGAAGTGTATAATTTATATGATCACACAAATCGGGTGTGTGTGTGGAAAGGAATCAAATTCTCTAAAGATCTAAATGATGTTGAGCAAGTGATATCTTTCGGTGTACAATACTGAGTATGAATGGTTGTTTGGCTTGAAGCTTTGAAGAATTATGAGTTTGCTAAGGAGATCTTTGAAGGTTTGAATATCTGGGTAAAATCTTCAAAGCAAACTTTGAATACTTGGGGATTTTCTCTCTTGAAGCTCAGCAACCTTCATTGTTGAGAAATGAGGGCTATTTATAAGCAGTGCACCCTTGTGACCGTTGGACAAATATTTGAATCAAATCTTGATGGTACATCTGCTATCGAAATTCCATTGGTTGAGCTGTCATTTCCGTACTTGGTTTTGTCTTGTAGTCCTAGGTAGTTGTAGCACCACCACTTGACATTGTCCTTTCTTGCAGAGAAATGACTAACGGTGAACATTTGATTTTACCGGACAAAACCGACATTCCTTGCAGAAACTCCAAGTTAACTCGAAGTTATTTGTCAAGTCATAAATCATTCCTTTATGGTTGTAAAGGGAATGTTTGTCTCAAGAAATAAATGACATACTTGAATTGTTCATTTAATGATCTGCGGTTCCACCAAGGTATCATGAGCGGTTCCATGAATGAACTTGAAGTGCGGTTTCATCAAAACTGCAGCACGCGGTTTTGATGAAGACTTGCGGCTCTATGCTGGCGGTTCGAGTAGCAACGAGTGCGGTTTGAAGAACCAAACCGCTGATGTCTAACCGATCAAAATTAAACCTATGACAAACAAAAATCTAGAAATGGACTTATCTAAAAATTGAAGTATAACTTCATTACATGATTCCTAAAGTCCGTAAAAAAGACACGTGACATGGATCAAACAAATCAAGAGGGTGTACTAATAAAGAATCCTAACAATCTCCCCCTATTTGATTGATGTCATTACCACACTATGATAAAGCAAACATTGTACTTGGTAATAACATGTCCAAATGAAATTTTCTTGAAACAACATGTCCCAAGTCAATGCACACACTATTCTTAATCATAGATTTCTAATCTATCAAAAATAAAGGAAATGAAGGACAGATAGAAAAGAAATTCATTCAGCTGCATAAGTAAAGATATGATTTTAAAGATCAGATATGCAAGTTTAAACTGAATGTTTAAAACAAATGCACATAAAAGATTTTTCAGATTTTTCATGATGAATATAGTGCATGAGTTTTGAAAAATGCAAGCATTGTTTCACAAACAAGCAGTTTGAATAAAAAAGGTTTTGGAAATTGTAATGCCATGCATTCATTCTCATTATAATTCACTCATAAGGTTTGGAGATTACAAGTACAAGAAAAATTATAAGAGAATATCAAAAATGAAACAAGCCACAAAAAAATACTAAGTAAATAACAACTATGCGGCTTGATCATCTGCGGTAGGATCCTTCTCAGCTACAGTATCATCTATAATTTGATCCTGTGCGGTTTCAGTGTCTTGATCTTCAGTTTCATCATTTCTTCCTCCAGTTGCATAAGTAGAAGAAAACTCAAAATCTACGGCATGAAGCCGAATAAGCGATGGTTTCTTCATAATCTTCTCAATGTTTGCAATCTTTTTGTTGATAAGAACTGAATTGTCAATGGCATGACTTGACAGAATGTCAAGTTTTTCTTCTAAGGAAACCATCCTAGCATCAACGACTTGCAACTTCAAATAATACAGTTCATTGTTTGTCTTCGCAAGATTTTGAAGAGCCAGTTGATTTGCCAGGATCCCATTCAGTTTCTCATCCAGTTACCTCTGTCTTGAAGAATCTTCAAACTTCTCATCTATTCTCTCCCCCTTAATGGCATCAAGATCAGATTGAATGGAGTGAAAGTGAGAGTCAAAGCGAGATGTGGAAGCCATCTGATGCAGCTGAATGTTCCTAACCTCATCCACTAAATCTGCATTTGTGGCATTAAAGGGCAGAAGAAGATAGGTTTGGATAGGATGGAAGGGCTCATCAGATAGTGTATATGTTGGATAAGAATAATCATCATCATCACCAGAGGACAATGAGATGGCACCATCAGTTTGAAGGGGAGGAGAAGATACAGGGGCTTTGGCTTTTAGAATAGTATGGGCATCATCCAGTGATTCACCCATAGAAACTTTAAGAGCCATTTCAAGCTCCAAAGGATCAAACTGAAGGGGTTAAGAGAAAGGGACAAGAGCTGCAGTTTGATCAGGAGGACTTGGGAAAAGGATCTGTTGGGTATGCTTACTACTTAACCCTCCTACTTATGTTAGAATTGATTGATACCATCACCTAAGTTTATTTTAAGGACTTTAGGACCCTATATAAGAAGTTTTATAACTTCAATTTTTAGCTAAGTCCTTCTTATAGACTAGGCTTAGTGGTTAGGGCTTTTACTTTGAATTTGAGGTCTCACTTGCAAATGACTAAGTATGATGCGCATGTGTAAGTACCACAATCTGAAATTGACCAACTTTAGAGGAATTCTTGGTGCCACTCAGGGATAAACCGATGGCCTGGACCTCACTAGGATAAACCAAACATTCCAGGACTGTTCCGGAATAAACCTTAGAAAAATCATGAAGCTCGCCAGACTGAGCCGTACGGATGGTTTGGGTACCTGAGGGACCTAGCCGTACGACTGGTTTGGGCAACCTCAGTCCCTATAAATTGAACCCTAGGCTGATCATTTCAGAGGGGAGGGAGAAAACAGTTTTAGAGGGAAAGCTCTGCAGAATTGAGAGCTGATAGGAGTGATAAACACATTTGAGTGAAATGAGTGAAAGAAGATAGGCTTAGAACCAAAGAGTGGTGAGGCCTCCTTCTCCCCCATATTCTCTTCATTTCATTCTATTTTCCTTTTATTTATTTACCTTATGTCTTTATGTTTCTTGCAAATTATATGAATTGGAACCAAGCCTTAATCCATGGTGCCCTTCATGTTCTATGCATGATTGTGGGTTCTAAACCAAAGGATAACCTAAGGCTTGTTATCATTTGATGTCATTATGTATTTACTTTGATGAAATTTACTTTCAAGCCTTTACATTACATTGCAAGTCTTGTCCATTCAAGCACTATATATATATATATATATTACAAGTCTTGTCCTCTCAAGCTACTATATTATTGCTATATATAATCATGATTTGTTAAATTTCTTATTAATATTGTTCTTGTTTGGCCATGATGATCATGATTGGGAGATAAAGTTTCAATCTTTATCTTCCCAACCATGATCTTGCCTAAAATCCCCAAGTTTGGGACATAAAGATTCAATCTTTATGTTACATGTTTGTCCCTAAAGGTTTAATTTAACTTAATAAGTCCATTTTGGTGATAAAGTTCCAATCTTTATTCATCAAATGGTCATTTTGGCCCCAAAGGGTATGTTCACCACCTTTTCTTAATTTCTCCAATGATTGCCTTTGATCACACCCAAATCTTTGTTTTTGGGGTTCTTTTGATGATCAAAGTGCATAGGAATGATCTTTTCAAAGTTTTGTTGTTAATCACAAACTGAAAATTAGCATTTCAGTCCAGTTTCAGTAGAAACAACTTTAGAGGAATTCTTGGTGCCATTCAGGGATAAACCGATGGGCCAGGACCTCACTAGGATAAACCAAACATTCCAGGACTGTTCTGGAATAAACCGTAGAAAAATCCTGAAGATCGCTAGACTGAGCCGTACGGATGGTTTGGGTACCTGAGGGACCTAGTCGTACGGCTGGTTTGGGCACCCTCAGTCTCTATAAATTGAACCCTAGGCTGATCATTTCAGAGGGGGGGGGGAGAAAACAGTTTTAGAGGGAAAGCTCTGCAGAAATGAGAGCTGATAGGAGTGATAAACACATTTGAGTGAAAGGAGTGAAAGAAGATAGGCTTAGAACCAAAGAGTGTGAGGCCTCCTTCTCCCCCATATTCTCTTCATTTCATTCTATTTTCCTTTTATTTATTTACCTTATGTCTTTATGTTTCTTGCAAATTATATGAATTGGAACCAAGCCTTAATCCATGGTGCCCTTCATGTTCTATGCATGATTGTGGGTTCTAAACCAAAGGATAACCTAAGGCTTGTTATCATTTGATGTCATTATGTATTTACTTTGATGAAATTTACTTTCAAGCCTTTACATTACATTGCAAGTCTTGTCCATTCAAGCACTATATATATATATATATATATTACAAGTCTTGTCCTCTCAAGCTACTATATTATTGCTATATATAATCATGATTTGTTAAATTTCTTATTAATATTGTTCTTGTTTGGCCATGATGATCATGATTGGGAGATAAAGTTTCAATCTTTATCTTCCCAACCATGATCTTGCCTAAAATCCCCAAGTTTGGGACATAAAGATTCAATCTTTATGTTACATGTTTGTCCCTAAAGGTTTAATTTAACTTAATAAGTCCATTTTGGTGATAAAGTTCCAATCTTTATTCATCAAATGGTCATTTTGGCCCCAAAGGGTATGTTCACCACCTTTTCTTAATTTCTCCAATGATTGCCTTTGATCACACCCAAATCTTTGTTTTTGGGGTTCTTTTGATGATCAAAGTGCATAGGAATGATCTTTTCAAAGTTTTGTTGTTAATCACAAACTGAAAATTAGCATTTCAGTCCGGTTTCAGTAGAGTACTCTGTTTCTGCCTGAAACTGGACAGTTTTCTGATAAATCTGTAAAAAAAACCAGAACGACTGAACAAGCCGTACGGATGGTTTAAACCAGCCATACGGCTAGTTTGGCCAGGGAGCACTTTTTTCCCGTTTTACCCCTTTTTGTTAAACTGATTGCAAAATAACCCTTTTCTGTTAAATAATTAACCAGCTTTGTTAAAAGTCAGTTTCTGGCATTTTTGAAAACACACACATGAACTTTGTTAACTAACGATTAGGGAGACTCGGTCCTATCCGAGGCGACTTGGGTGACATAAAACTCTTCCCAAGGCGTAACCTGACCTCCGAACTAACAGAATCTCTAACCTTTCCATTTATTGGGTTAAATAATTAACAAATGTGGCAACTCCGTTATGTTTTGTGTGATAACCGTGTTTGGTTTTTCGCCCTTCGAAAACGCTCCCATCGTTTCATTCGTCACGGGGCAGGATCCTTACAGTGGCGACTCCGCTGGGGAGTAAAGTGTTTGCAAACTTCTTTTTAGAAGCTTTGAGGACACTATTGTGTGGGTCAAACTCCCGTCCCCCGTTTTCGTTAACTTTTGTGTTAGTTTTGTGTGTCCTGTGTTTCTGTTTGAACCTTCTGGAGTGGAAACTGTTCTGGAAATGCAATAAACTGGGGCTTGATGATCAGAAGTTGAAAAACTGCAAAAAATAATTGACAGCATGCTATAGCCGTACGGCTATGTTGGGCAGGGAACAAAATGTTTCAAAATTTAACCATTTTGTGCAGGGCAGAAACATTCTGTGTCCCTTTTGCTTCTGCTTATCCAGGTTCCAAATTTACAGATTTGTTTGTGCACATTACCTTCTTCTCTTTTAGCCAAAACTTGGTTTTTTGAAGCTTGGTTATGCGCAAGTCTTTTGGACATAAAATTGAGTTTTTAAAGCCTCCTTATGCATAACCCTTTTTGTAAAATTTTTTGAATCCTTTGTTGTACACAACTTGTTTTGCAAATGGTTTTCAAAAGAATTGTTTTTCTTGAAAAATCTTGATTTCAAAGGATTCTTTGGTTGTGCACAATTTGTTGCATGTACAAGTTTTGGCTTTGTTTGTTCATATGTCTTGCTTGATTGCTTGTGTAAATAGCTTATTCATGCTTGCTCATATTTGTTGATTATGTTCATATGTTGATCATACATTGCTCATTATGTTAAAACGGATTGAAAATCTCTATTTTGACTCAAAAGGGAACATAGAATGGCTTCACACAACGCGCACTCGACCTTGCACGTTCCAAATACCCTTTAAACCCGGGATGGATGCCAGATGCAGCTTGATTGCTGCTCTTGTGCCCTTCTAGCGCGTACGGGTCCATTCTACCTCCCCTTCTGAGCCAAGTCAACCACACTTGTCCGTGACACACAAATACCGTGACTCTGGTTGGTTTTTGGTCTAGCTCACGTCACCACGTCCCTATTGCGTGTCTAAGGTTAATCGTGGCCAAGTTGATGCCCGAGTCACGACTCCTTGTGAAAGCAAGTGTGACCAAGGTCGTCCTCGACCCAGTCCTTGACTTGTGCGTTAATGATAGCTATAATTAACCTAAGTCATGTATTAATGATAGGGTGACACCGTGTTTTCAAGCCCTAATGAATGGTTCATACTAATCATCCTTAAGCCCAAGGATAAGATTCGAGAGCCCTCATCAAAGATGAAGTTATACCGGAAGTCCCTTAAGTCCCTAAAACGAATCTCGATCTTAACCGGGGCTTAATCATGATTGGAATGGCCCACGTATTGGGAACCTTGCGATGCACTAGACCCTAGGTTCGTTTCTTTCAGTCGGTGGAAGCCGCTTGCCCTATAGGACCCTTACCCGGGACAGTCCATCCTTAGGAGTGTGCAAGACATGTGAAAAACGAGGGGTCTATAGGCGTAGTGATGGCCTCCACTGATCCAGGATTTAGATTAGTTGAAAAAAAGAAGAGAAATCTTTCCAACCGTGTAGGAATAAAAATGCTTTTTAAGTAAACACATGTTGGGTATGCTTATCTCTTAACCCTCCCAATTATGTTAGAATTGATTAATACCATCACCTATTGATATTTTATGGACTTTAGGACCTTATGTAAGAAGTTTATAACT
Organism: Campanula takesimana; assembly: GCA_026119855.1. Lineage (NCBI taxonomy): Eukaryota > Viridiplantae > Streptophyta > Magnoliopsida > Asterales > Campanulaceae > Campanula > Campanula takesimana. The sequence goes on along the minus strand of JAOWBW010000828.1, from coordinate 127,860 downwards.
TCAATTTTTAGCTTAGTCCATTTTATAGTATAGGCTTAGAATATAGGACTTGGAGCGAAAAGGAATGAAGATCTAAGCAAGACTGTGGTCATTGCGCAGGACTACTCTGCGCAGGACACCACTGTGCAGGTCTCTCCTGCGCAGCTTTCTACCTTGCTCAGTTTTCAATGCATTCAGATCACCTAACTTGGAAAAAGATTTGAAGATGTACGCTTATTAAAGTGCTGAGGTATGCAGAAACGACAAAGCAAGCACACTCAGCAGATCCAACGGTGGAGATGCGCTCAAGAGAAATATTTCAAACAGACAGCTGTCAACCTTCTAGAAGAAGCTTTTGAATTTGGTCTTCATGCTCAGTCTCCAACGGCTCAGAGATACCTGTGCACCAATCACATTGTGCCAGGTCATCAACCTTGATCAGAGCCCCAATGGCTATAAAGGACACCTGCGCACCAATCATAACGTGCCAGCTCATCGTCCTTGCTCAGAGCTCCAACGGCTAGTTTTAAGCTCTCTGCTATAAATAGCCTGCTCATCTTTATTTCCAAGTAGCTGAGAGGGAGAGTGCTTGTTCAGCCAGAGCTAGAGTTTCATGCTTCATTAGAAAAACCTTTAAGATCTGAAGACTGATGCTCAATATTTCCAGATTCATTAGAACAGCCTTCAAGATCTTCAAACCTTCAAACTCCTGCTCAAATCCCAAAAGCCCTATATCACCAGAATTCTTGGTGCTCTTCATCTCTTATATTCATAGAGCCCAGAATTTCTGTCACACACACACCTCTTGAAGCTTTGATCATTCTGATCTAACTTCTTGAGATAGATCGGTTTAGTCTAGGATTTGTTCTTCATAAATAATAGATCTTGTGTTAGTATTGAGCTCAAAAGTTGTAATTTGTAATACTCACTCATATTATAAGATCTACATTTGAAATCCAAGACTAACATCTTGATAGAGGACGTAGATCTTTCCTTGATCGAACCTCTCCAAATAGCTTGTCCATCATTCTTACTGCTTATTTCATGCTTAACTATTTATGTATTACTGCTTTGTTGATCTTTCAGATTGCTATACTTTACTGCTGTAATTGTTATTGCTCATTTGCCCTAGCACAATTTTTATCCAACTCTTTAGCTAAAATTTAGCGCGTGCGTTTTTCTTTACTACGCATCTTTCCCTGCGCAGTACCTGTTTCATCTTTGCGCAGTATACCCTGCGTAGAAGTGCTTTAAATCTTCCGCTGTGCATTTCACACTCTTGCTGCGCGCTATACTTAGCCAAAATAAGAGTTGTGCGCATTTGCCATTGAATTGCAAAAGGGTTTGAAAAGAATTTTAAAACGCTATTCACCCCCCTCTAGCGATTTTCACACCCTTGTTGCCCCTTTGGGACCAATAAGTGGTATCAGAGCAAACACCTTCATAAAACTTATATCTGTTTTTCAAGCTTAACAGCTTGGGTGCCGATTCAATATGGCTTCAAAATCTTGGGCAATGGCTAACTATTCACATGTTCCTGCGCCTGCTCAAACCTCAGATCAAATTCAGAAAGTTCTCTAAATATGGTGGATCCTCATGTAAACCTCATATTCTCTCTCAATAGTGACTCAAAGAAATATGATGACTTGGTCTGCTACAACTGCAGAATGCCAGGACATTTCGCTTCAAAATGCCCTACTCTAAAATTTGAGTACGAGGAAAAGCAACCCTGCGCACAAAGCACTTAAGCATACTGAATGGTTGCTGAAGAAAACAGCGCAGAGAAGGAACTGGAGACTTGATAAAGTCTGACACTGAAAGCGATGCTGACTCTGAGGATGGACTGCTCTGCTTAGTGGCAAATGCTGACAATGATTCAGAAGCTGTTTCTGAAATGGAACTTGAGTATGCGCCAAGGACAATCAAGAAAGGTCCCAACTTCACTCATATAGTGGAAATGGGACACCTTCACCAAGCAGACAGAATGGCAAGTACCTATTTGCCAGAGCAAACCTGACAAAGCTGCGTCATCACTAACTTCGCAGCTGCGCAAGGAATCTCTTAAAGTGACTGCTGAACTTAAATGATAATGATAACTCTGCTGTAGAAGCTCAAGTCAATGTTCCAACAAGCAAAAAGGGTCTCCTGCTTCACTGCGCACTCTCAAACTCATATTTGGTATCGACAGTGGATTCTAGACACGACTGGAGATGTCAACGCTCTTGAAGATGTGCGTGAAGGAAGAGGTCCCTCAGTAACATATGATGACAACAACAAAGGGCATATAATTGGATATAGACTAATCAGAATAGGTAGTCTTAAGCAAAACCTGCTCACCTTATCACAATTCTGCGATAAAAGCCTAGAATGCCAATTCACTTCAACGCATTGCTATATCAAGGATGGCACTTCTGGAATAACTTTGCTCACAGGGACTCGTAAGACCAATGTTTTTATTATTGATCTTACTGCTATAAATTCTATCTCTAATCTCTGTTTTGTAACAAAGAAAGTAAGTGAAAGCAGCCTAAGCAGTCTTTCTCCAGCAAGATTGCATCCTCAACTTCATAATGTTTACAACTGCTTCACATGGACTTGTTTGGACCTGTCACCACCGCAAGCATTGGAGGAAACAAATATACTTTAGTTGTGGTGGATGACTACTCAAGATATACATGGGTCGAAATGATGATATCCAAAGATGACTGCTATGATATCTTGACTGCTCTATTTCGAAAGCTCTAAACTTAAAAGGAAGACGACATCGTGAGCGTTAGATCAGACAATGGAACTGAATTCTAGAACAACGGTGTCGCTCAATATTATGATGATCATGGCATAGATCACAATTTCTCTGCTGCTGGAGTTCCTCAATAAAATGGCGTTATGGAAAGAAAGAATTGCACGTTGATTGAGGCTGGAAAAACAATGATAGCAGAAGCAAAGCTTCCAAAGTATTTCTAGAGAGAAGCTGTCAACACTGCTTTCTTTACTCAGAATAGATCCCTCATCAACAAAGCGTACAACAAGACTCCATATGAGCTATGGAGAGGAAGAGCTCCCAACATTGCTTTCTTCAAGATCTTTGGCTGCAAATGCTATATCCTTTACAACGGCAAAGATCATAGAGGTAAATTCGACGCCAAAGCAGATGAAGGTATTTTTGTTGGGTATGCCAAACATTCTAAAGCTTTTCGTGTTTTTAATAGAACTACTCTAGTAATTGTAGAATCTGTACATGTTACTTTTGATGAGCATTCTCTCCTTGAGCCACATTTGGCTCCAAATGATTCTGATAATTCTGTTGAGAATGATAAGACAGGTACGCAGCCACAAACTGCACCTGCGCAGAATGATAATCAAGCTGATCACAATCAGAATCAAGCAAGTCTATCCCATGCGCCAACTCCGGATGCTGCGCCAAAAGTGACGACTCCTGATGCGCAGACACCCCCTCATGCGCATGATGTTTCTCCGCTTCAGCAAATCACTTTTGATGATCTTGATGCTGAAACAAATGAAGTTCCTATTGAAGATCTTCATATTCCTACTACTCAACCAAACTTACCTCCTGAGGTTCATAAAGTAAGAGATCATCCAACAACAAACATCATTGGTGATCTCAATGTAGGGGTTCGTACAAGGAGAGAATCCAACTTTGATGCATATAATTCCTTTATTTCTCAAATCGAACCAAATAAGATTGATGAAGTGCTCCAAGATTAAAGCTGGGTTACTGCTATGCAAGAAGAGCTTAACCAATTTGAGCGCTGCAAAGTTTGGACTTGAGAATGCTAAAGCATACGACACTCTAATGGCCACGGGCAATAAGCTTGACAAAGACCTAAAAGGTAAGAAAGTTGATCAAACTTTATATCGATGTATGATTGGCCAGATATTATGTTCAGTGCTTGTGTCTGTGCGCACTATCAAGCGGACCCTAGAGAAGCGCACTTAACTGCTGTTAAATGCATTATTCGTTATCTTTCCGGCACTGTTAACCTTGGACTTTGGTACACCAAAGATTCGAATTTTAAACTTGTAGGTTATTCAGATGCGGATTACGCAGCATGCACAATTGACAGGAAGAGCACAAGTGGAACTTGTCATTTCCTTGGAAATTGTTGCGTGGGCAAGTAAGAAGCAAGTTGCTGTGTCCATCTCCACTACAGAAGCTGAATACATTGCTGCTGGAAGCTGCTGCTGCCAAATCCTATGGATGAAGCAACTAGTGAACTATGGGATTCATGAGAAAAATTGTCCAAATTCTCTGCGACAATATGTCCACCATAGCAGTCTCCAACAAACCTGTCATGCATTCAAAGACAAAGCACATCGACATCAAATATCACTTTCTCAAGGATCACGTGAAAACAAAAGGAAACATTCATTTAGAGCACGTGGGCACAGATAATCAAATTGCTGATATCCTTACAAAGGCTCTTGACTCAAAGAGATTTGTCTTCTTGAGAGAAGAAATGAGTATGCTTGAACTTAGCTAAACGGTCCATACAATTTGTTAATACTAATGTTTGTGTTTGCTTGATAAGTTCTTAAAGGTCAAGATTTCATGCAATCTGCGCAGCTACTGCGCAATAAGTTAACGCGCATAGAACAACAGTTCTGAGATTTATAGAATCTCTGCGCTATCTATGCGCTGCGGATGACTATCCATGCACAATCATCGAAGATCGCAGGTAAGTACTCTATTCATTAGAATTTGCACATAGGTCCATGACTGAAAAGTCAACACTAATTCACAAGGGTACTTGTGTAATTAAAATTTTCTCGCGCCTTTATTTTTTAAATTTTCTTGGGAATTACCGTTTATACCCCTGCGCATATCCCAGATGTCATCAATGCAAAAGGCCATTGATTGACAGCGCACGTCCCATCCTACCAAATCATTTATGTGGGAAATGAAACGATTGTGACTGGCTCTTAAGCTCTGACACACGCGCGCATAGGCTTGCACACACTCGTTCCCTAAGGTGACACGTGGCATTGCTATCTTGAGCCACTGCACCTTTCCTCCAAAACTCTTCCTCGCTATCGTGCGCCTGAACTTCTTTATCTTCCTTCCCTACTTAAACCAATTCTCTCTCTACTTCTCTGTACTTTAAACCTCTTATTTTCTCTCTCTAACTTCTGCACTCAAACCTCCATCTTCATCTCATCAACCCTTCTTCTTATTCGTCTCTCGACCATTTCAATGGCTCCGAAGAAAAGCAGAACTCAAGAACCTGAAATCGTTCTCTCCGATTCCCCCTCTTTTTCTGGTCCTGAGAATTCTCTAGAAGTAGAAAAACTAATAGAGCAACCCACCGTCGATGACATGGTATGTTTCTTCATTACTCATTATTTTCGCCATTGTTGTTCTTGAAGGTTTCATAACTCCCTTTTTCGATTTCTCCCTCATTTCTCAATATTTTTTGAAATCGATTGTTGCTACGCGTTCGTATGCATCTGATCTACAGTTATATGTCATTTATTTTACGATCAATTAGCATTTGAGTTGCTTTCTATGGATTTTTAGGTCCGAAAACCTTCTTGCCAGTCGGACTGTTTTTTTTTTTTACTTTCTGGGTTCATTATTTGTTTGTTGACTTTATTATTTACATGGTTTTGATCGTCCGGTCAACACGGTTATTTTGATATACTTTTTGTTGAATTTGGTCAACTTTCGATTTTCTGATATTCTTAGTATTTTTGAACATTCCTTGTGTTCTTCTTGCCCAATTATTTATATATTTTTTTATATATTTATGAAATTTCTCCAAGCATTTTCTTCATGCGCATATTTTTTTTTTGGCGCATATCTTTATTTTTTTCTAACTTTCTGCGCATACTTTCACGTTCCTTGCGTATCATTATATAATTATTTGCGCATCCTTTTTGTATGGATTTGTGCGCATAGGTATGTTTGTGCTATTTGCGCATGCGCACTGCTCCATGCGCAACAGATTGTTTAACACTAGCAACTGTCTTACGCAGGGTCCCCTATACGTCATCCCTGGTTGGGAAGTGATTGAAGCAGATCTTTCTCAAGACGCAACTGGACGACGCCTGCTGCACCATCTCAACTCCTCCGGCATTCTTCCGTTGTTCATTCTAAACCAATCATTCTTTATGCCAACTCTCGTCGATGAGTTCTTCAAATCTGCAAAAGTTGTCCCGGCAATACTCGAAGGAAAACCAACGGAGATGATCATGGCCACTGTACAAAAATGCGATGTAACTATTCATCCCAACCATATTCGTAAGCTCTGTAACTTCACAGTTGATAATGCTCCAGTCGATTATGATGAGGTTCATCAGAACAATCTTGCGCATAAGTTAATTGGCGTACCTTCTCTAAACAAGAGATGGTCAGTTCATGATAGAAAGGAATTCAGTGAGGTGATGTACCACTTGTGCACCATCATTGGAGATTCCTTCAACTGCAAAAATAGAAATAACGGGAAGTTCATCTCTAAGCAGTGGGAATACTGCGCAGCCATCGACAATAATGTTAAACTCGACTACCCGCAACTTATTTGGAATGAGATTGTGAAGGGCATGAACAGCTATGATAAAAAGCTCAACGCAGGGAAGACCAAGTACAGAACTCACTGCAGGCTGCTCACTAAACTCTTGTTGACATATGAGGAACTAGCCACCTCTGTTGAGAAGAAATCAATCAAGAAGCAGTCCTGTGATTCCAAGTACTACTCCAGACCTCATCTCCGGACTTTGCGAAATGAGATTGGTAATGAAGACTACTACCGCATCTGGAGAGCTGACAAAGATCCCAACAAAGAACCATGGATAGGAGAGGAACCCTCTGATGGAAAGAAAAGGAGCGCAGCAGACTCTACTGTGCCTGCACAGGAAGAACCAGAAGAGGCGTATAAACGCAAGGGGAAGGGTATCGCTGAGCCCAGTACCAAGAAAAGGAAAGATATTCCGTTTGTTCAATCTACCAAGGGAATCTCAATTAGAGAATCAGGTCCGGATCCAACACCTGCTCCTACTCCAAGACCATCCTCAAAGAAGCGTAAAGCCAATCTATTTGGCGTTTCAGAAGATGCTGCCATTCAGGGGGAGCCAAGGCTCAAAGCTTCGAGTACGCAAGACGCTTTCCATAGTGCTGACATCGCACATGTTTCTCCCCGCCGAAAGCAGAAGGTGCGCAGCAACGCTAAAAGATTGAAGAAGAGCCGCACTCCATCCGATGTACCTGAAAATATTAAGGACAATGTCAATGCATCTGACAGCAGTAAACATTCTCCACTTGTTAACCCTTCTCCATCCGCAGTTCCCGAGTTCCCTACAACCTCCTCGTCGGTTGAGCTGCGCCAGATCTTACAAGCCTTGCATTCTATTCGAGCGAATCAAATCGCTACGCAGTTACAGCTGACTCAACTCCTTACTGCGCAAACCAATTTTCAGTACCAACTTGATATGCAGCGTTTAGAGATTGCTGCCATTAAGGGGGAGAATGCGAAGGAAAGTGCAAAGGCAAGTGAAAAGGAGAGTAAGGAGGGTGCAAAGGCAAGTTCATCCGCAAATCTCTCTGAGCCTGCGCAAGAAAAGGCACCTAATGTACTTGATCAACTTATCCTGAACTCCCTCAAATCCATCAGCGCTTTGCTCGAAAACGTTAGCGCACTACTCAACAATGTGTGCACCTTTGAAGCGATTGATGGTGGTTTCAGGGAAATTTTGATAAAGCTAAAGAAAACCCTTGCAGATGGGTTACATGAAGGATTTGCTGACCTAGAAGCTCAGATTTTAAAGATTGGACAAGGAGCTCCTGCGCAAGGGAATGAGCTCAAATTTGAAGATGTGAGAGAATGCATAACTAAATCCATGACGGATTTTTCCCATGCGTTCAACACCAGGATGGACTATTCAATGCTTGACATTCAAGCCAGCATCAACACACAGCGCCTTCATAGCGACACAAGACTAGAAGCTACACAGACTGCCATCCAGACAGACTGCAGAGCAAATTTCAGAGAGCTGTTTGATGACAATGCCGATATGTACAGAGGCATGAAGTCTTATGAGGGCAAAGCTGTTGAGTTCCAGGACAAGTTTTAAGATTTAAAAGTTGAACTCATGAACAAATTCAACAGCTTACAGAACGAGCTGCGTGAAGCCCTATCCCGCATCAATATAGATTAGTTCAGGTATTTTGATGTTGTTGCATAAGTTCTCTGTGCGCTTTTGTTTTTTTTTTTGGCTCAAAGAACTTTGTTTTGTGCCCAGTTTGAACTTGTTCATATCTTGTAATTCTGAACCATTATAAGTTCAAGTTTAAATGAAAAAATTGCATCATTAGTTTCAAAACCTTGTTCAAATCAAATTTCTTATTTGTAGAACAATGAATGCATTATTTCAAACTTCATACGCATAATCTTAACTGCTCATATTTTCAACGCATGATGTTTAAACATTCAGTTTAAACACATACTTAAACTAAAACTCATATTATTTGTATGCGCTGAATGATATTTCTATCTTTCCCATATTGTAAGTTAAATCTTTTGGATAGATTAGAAATCTATAGCACTGGCTAGTGTGTGCATTGACTTGAGGCATGAGTTACCATTCACATTTTTATGGACATGTTATTATCAAGTACAATGAATTGCCTTTGCTATAGTAGGTAATGGCATCAATCATTTAGGGGGAGATTGTTGGGTATGCTTATCTCTTAACCCTCCCAATTATGTTAGAATTGATTGATACCATTACCTATTGATATTTTATGGACTTTAGGACCTTATGTAAGAAGTTTATAACTTCAATTTTTAGCTTAGTCTATTTTATAGTATAGGCTTAGAATATAGGACTTGGAGCGAAAAGGAATGAAGATCTAAGCAAGACTGTGGTCATTGCGCAGGACTACTCTGTGTAGGACACCACTGCGCAGGTCTCTCCTGCGCAGCTTTCTACCTTGCTCAGTTTTCAATGCATTCAGATCACCTAACTTGGAAAAAGCTTTGAAGATGTACGCTTATTAAAGTGCTGAGGTGTGCAGAAACGACAAAGCAAGCACACTCAGCAGATCCAACGGTGGAGATGCGCTCAAGAGAAATATTTCAAACAGGCAGCTGTTAACCTTATAGAAGAAGCTTTTGAATTTGGTCTTCATGCTCAGTCTCCAATGGCTCAGAGATACCTGCGCACCAATCACATTGTGCCAGGTCATCAACCTTGATCAGAGCCCCAACGGCTATAAAGGACACCTGCGCACCAATCATAGCGTGCCAGCTCATCGTCCTTGCTCAGAGCTCTAACGGCTAGTTTTAAGCTCTCTGCTATAAATAGCCTGCTCATCTTTATTTCTAAGTAGCTGAGACGGAGAGTGCTTGATCAGCCAGAGCTAGAGTTTCATGCTTCATTAGAGAAACCTTGAAGATCTGAAGACTGATGCTCAATATTTCCAGATTCATTAGAACAGCCTTCAAGATCTTCAAACCTTCAAACTCCTGCTCAAATCCCAAAAGCCCTATATCATCAGAATTCTTGGTGCTCTTCATATCTTATATTCATAGAGTCCAGAATTTCTATCACACACACACCTCTTGAAGCTTTGATCATTCTGATCTAACTTCTTGAGATACACCGGTTTAGTCTAGGATTTGTTCTTCATAAATAATAGATCTTGAGTTAGTATTGAGCTCAAAATTTGTAATTTGTAATACTCACTCATATTATAAGATCTCCATTTGAAATCCAAGACTAACCATCTTGGTAGAGGACGTAGATCTTTCCTTGATCGAACCTCTCCAAATAGCTTGTCCATCATTCTTACTGCTTATTTCATGCTTAACTATTTATGTATTACTGCTTTGTATGATGTTTCAGATTGCTACACTTTACTGCTGTAATTGTTATTGCTCATTTGACCTAGCATAATTTTTATCCAACTCTTTAGCTAAAATTTAGCGCGTGCGTTTGTCTTTACTACGCATCTTTCCCTGCGCAGTACCTGTTTCATCTCTGCGCAGTATACCCTGCGTAGAAGTGCTTTAAATCTTTCGCTGTGTATTTCACACTCTTGATGCGCGCTATACTTAGCCAAAATAAGAGTTGTGCGCATTTGCCATTGAATTGCAAAAGGGTTTGAAAAAAAATTTAAAACGCTATTCACCCCCCCTCTAGCGATTTTCACACCCTTGTTGCCCCTTTGGGACCAACAACTTGAATGAATGAATAATCACACATTACATGCGTTTGCTCCTTTCTTGCTTCTTGTCTTTGACGCATCGCATTCTTGCGTTAGCAAACATCATTTCGTTAAGTCTTTGGACGGATCCCCGTTATCCTCCAAGACCTACGTTAAGGCATTTCGTTAAGTCTTTGGACGGATCCCCGTTATCCTCCAAGACCTCTGTTAAGGCATTTCGTTAAGTCTTTGGACGGATCCCCGTTATCCTCCAAGACCTACGTTAAGGCATTTTGTTAAGTCTTTGGACGGATCCCCGTTATCCTCCAAGACCTCCGTTAAGGCATTTCGTTAAGTCTTTGGACGGATCCTCGTTATCCTTCAAGACCTCCGTTAAGGCATTTCGTTAAGTCTTTGGATGGATCCTCGTTATCCTTTAAGACCTTCGTTAAGGCATTTCGTTAAGTCTTAGGATGGATCCCCGTTCTACTCCAAGACCTACGTTAAGGCATTTCGTTAAGTCTTTGGATGGATCCCCGTTATCCTCCAAGACCTACATTAAGGCATTTTGTTAAGTCTTTGGACGGATCCCCGTTATCCCCCAAGACCTCCGTTAAGGCATTTCGTTAAGTCTTTGGACGGATCCCCGTTATCCTCCAAGACCTCAAAGACCTCCATTAGTGCGTTTCGTTAAGTCTTTGGAAGGATCCCCGTTATCCTCCAAGACCTCCGTTAAGGCATTTCGTTAAGTCTTTGGATGGATCCCCATTATCCTCCAAGACCTACGTTAAGGCATTTCGTTAAGTCTTTGGATGGATCCCCGTTATCCTCCAAGACCTACATTAAGGCATTTTGTTAAGTCTTTGGACGGATCCCCGTTATCCCCCAAGACCTCCGTTAAGGCATTTTGTTAAGTCTTTGGACGGATCCCCGTTATCCTCCAAGACCTCCAAGACCTCCATTAGTGCGTTTCGTTAAGTCTTTGGAAGGATCCCCGTTATCCTCCAAGACCTCCGTTAAGGCATTTCGTTAAGTCTTTGGATGGATCCCCATTATCCTCCAAGACCTACGTTAAGGCATTTCGTTAAGTCTTTGGATGGATCCCCGTTCTCCTCCAAGACCTACGTTAAGGCATTTCGTTAAGTCTTTGGATGGATCCCCGTTATCCTCCAAGACCTACGTTAAGGCATTTCGTTAATCTTTGGACGGATCCCCGTTATCCCCCAAGACCTCCATTAAGGCATTTCGTTAAGTCTTTGGACGGATCCCCGTTATCCCCCAAGACCTCCGTTAACGCATTTCGTTAAGTCTTTGGACGGATCCCCGTTATCCTCCAAGACCTACGTTAAGGCATTTCGTTAAGTCTTTGGACGGATTCCCGTTATCCTCCAAGACCTACGTTAAGGTATTTCATTAAGTCTTTGGACGGATCCCTATCCCCCAAGACCTCTGTTAAGGCATTTTGTTAAGTCTTTGGACGGATCCCCGTTATCCTCTAAGACCTACGTTAAGGCATTTCGTTAAGTCTTTGGACGGATCCCAGTTATCGTCCAAGAAGCCGGTGAAATCTTTGGATAGATCCCCGTTATCCTCCAAGGCACCCATTAAATCTTTGGTCGGATCCCAGTTATCCTCCAAGAAGCCGGTGAAATCTTTGGATAGATCCCCGTTATCCTCCAAGGCACCCGTTAAATCTTTGGTAGGATCCCAGTTATCCTCCAAGAAGCCAGTGAAATCTTTGGATAGATCCCCGTTATCCTCCAAGGCACCCGTTAAATCTTTGGTAGGATCCCAGTTATCCTCCAAGAAGCCGGTGAAATCTTTGGATAGATCCCCGTTATCCTCCAAGGCACCCGTTAAATCTTTGGTAGGATCCCAGTTATCCTCCAAGAAGCCGGTGAAATCTTTGGATAGATCCCCGTTATCCTCCAAGGCACCCGTTAAATCTTTGGTAGGATCCCAGTTATTCTCCAAGAAGCCAGTGAAATCTTCAGACGGATCCCCATTATCCTTTAAGACCCCCGTCAATCTTTGGATAGATCCCCGTTATCCTCCAAGATGTTCGTTAAACCCTTAGGAGTTGTCCCCTAGGTCCCTGTTGAGATTTCCGTTAAACCCCTAGGCGTCATCCCCTAGGTCCCCTTTTTGAGATTCTTGTCAAATCCCTAGAAGTAGTCCCCTAGGAAGTCAAGTCCTTGGGAGGATCCCCGTTATCTTCTAAGGAGCCGGTCAAGTCTTTGAATGAATCCCCCGTTTCCCTCTAAGAAGTCGGCTACAACCATGGATTTGAGATCCCATTTGATCCCGTTCACCTTTCACCCATAGGTCTAAGCCTAGCGGTCGTGTCCCATTTGTAGCATGAGCATCCACCCAATGATTACCTGAGCCTAAGTTGCATTCTGTCTCTACTGCAGCGAGAATGAAGTGGAAAAGAGCACCGTGTCACCGCCTGTTCCGCGTTGAGTCCGAGGATTCCTCAGCCGCTACAATTCCCTCCACGCCGGAACCTTGGAATGACCGGCTCAGAGGAAAATAGTTAGGAAAGCAATGCCGCAAATGGTCAGACCAGCCCAACCAAAGAAGAGTTGCTCCAAGCTTTGGAAGCCTCCAGGGCTCGGGAAAAGATTACCAGGAAACACTACGAGGAAGCACGAGACCGGTTTGTCGGGTCAATGAGACGAAAAGGCGTTAAGGTTTTGTTTCAGACGAACGGGTCCTTTGTTGAGGTTTCTGACCATGAGGAAGGGGTCGAAACCACCCAACCTCCAAGTCACAACCAAACTCCACCCCCTTAACCTTGCGAAAACACCAAATCCCCTCACTCTCCGTTTCAACACGTTACCACTCAAAGCTTGCCTCCCACTCAAGCTCCATACACTCCGCCTTACCCCGGATCTAACATTCCCTTTGGGTTGCCTCCCATAAACACCCATGTCTCACCATTCACACCGATCATGCCTCGACCATCACTCCCACGAGGTCTTCCTAATTATACTCCCTCTCAGTTTGAGGTCGCCAATCAAACCCCAAGAACTCAGTCACCATATGTGGATAATTGGCCAACCACTGGAATCCGAGGTGACCCGTATCATTTCTAAGGTCCGAGACCTTTTAGACCACAAGTTCATTACGCACCTCCGAGGTACATTCCTGCGAACAACCAGGGTTATGGATATGCCTCCACCCCTCCACCCCCGCAGGATCCTCTCAATCATCTATTGGGAAGGAGAAAGCAAATGGAAGTTCAGTATGAAAGGACACTCAATGAGCACCTCTTTTCATTTAATAGTAATGATTCTCATCCCCGCCGCACTCCGACCAACAATGGAAGAAGAGCCAAACGCCAATCCAGACCCCGTTTCATAAGGTTTGAGGATTTCAGAATGCCTATAAGCAAGGTATTTGAGAGATTGGTTAAGCAAGGCCTCGCAAAGCCTCTTGTCAACTTCCAACCCAAAAACCCTGAGAAGTATCTCGATGTTAACAAGAAGTGTACCTTCCACAGTTACCATGGACACAATCCCGACGAGTGCCCTGCTGTGAAACGTATCATTCTGGGTTTGATTGGGGAAGGAAAGCTTTAACCCCCTCATGCCTCCGCCACAGCCAACAACCCGAGTGTCAACGTGCTTGGGATCGAGAGATCTAATCCTGTGACTTCTCCAAGGATCAACGAATGGAGTGGTATCCGCCCCAAGAGAAAGGAGACCGTTGTTGATGGAGTCACCAACCCCAAAGTAGGAGAGCCAGTTTCGGGAAGGATGACAAATTCAGCAAAGCCAAAGGGTCAATGGCACGGAAAATGTCTGCAGGGATAAATGCACCGGGTTGGGAAATTGATGGTGTTGTGGTCACCGTAACAGAGAGCAAAATCTCAAAATCCCTTCCACCGACCTCCCCTCAGGAAAGGTCAAAGTCCACTGTTAGAATGTGTAATAAGCCTTTAGGGAAAGTCAGTTAAGATGTCTGTTAGGTTTAGTTAGAATCTTGACTCCCCGGTTAGTGCTATGTGGTGACCCTTTTGAATCCATTGTCAATTTTCTTAATGAAATTATTATTATCATTACTACATTGTCAAAAGTTTACATAAAAAATGTGTGTGAGTCTTTTACTCAAATAAAAAAATGTGTGTGTGTCAATCCTTATAAAAAGAAAAAAAATGTGTGAGTATTTTGCTCAAATAAAAAATGTGTGTGTCAATCCTCATTCAAGAAAAATGGAGATCGAGTTTTCTTAAAATAAAAGGTCAACTCTTTTCTAAAAGGCTAATCCGCTAATGAGGCGTTCCTCTCAAATCGTGGTTATAATTTCACCTTGAGGTTTAAAATGCTAAAGTCCTTTGTGGTCTTGTCCACCGGAAACATAGACCAAGGAGCCCACATCCGAATTGGCGCCCACATGAACAAGAAGATCAAAACAAGTTGGGACACCGCCCACAAGGAGAGGCCCATGCTTCGAAAGCCCAAAGGTGGGTACATCAAATGGAGAACCATACCCTCGCCGAATGCCATGCATGAGGTTACGCACCTCGAAAGGAAGTCGCCAAAAGGAGATGGCTAAAGACGAACTCGGTAATTGCAATGCCAAGCCAAATGGAAGCCTCGTGACATCTTTCCCGATGACACGGAGCCCGAGTTCCCCGTGGAAGACATGAAATGTGCCGCCGACAATCCCTCCAACAATTGAGGAAGAAAATGGACCATCGCACTTTATAGGAACCCATTCCAAAAAAAAAAAAAAAAGAGTGATGAGTCTTCCAGCCTCGTAGGATCTAGACTTTCATCAAAGTCCGTCCCGGACTGTGTCTTTTTATTTTTGCAAAGGTTCGCACTTGCACATGTATGTACAAAGTTATCTCAATAAAAGAGTCATTTTCATTCTCTTCTCTCTAGACTTGAGACATTATTTGCAATATACATTTACTCTTGAAATTCCCTTGCTTGTTATTATCAATTGATTGCTACGTCCCCAAAATGATGAATTGACTTCTAAGCATACTAGTCAATGCGACTCATTAAGGACGAATGGACCTAACACGAATGAAAAATGCTAAATGCAAATAATTAATCTTGATCTGAATAAATGTTGTGATCAATTGGCATGAAGAAACCATTAATGGCAAGTCTTCCCTCATACACTTCCCCGATACACAACCCGATACACCTTTCTGAGACAAATTCCTGATGCACATCAAAGGCATCCCGAGACAGTGAAAAGGTGAGGACGTTGTTGCTCAACCACCAAGATTCAACCGTGATCGCACGTGCGCAACTAAGCAAAGGGCTTCCCGGATCGTCAAAATCAAAGCTAGAATCGATAAAGGGCTGCAGGAAAGCCAATGCCCAAGATAGCAAGCTGGGGCTAATGTTTACCTCCTCCCTCAAAAAAAAAAAAAAAAGAGAAGAGGAAAAGGAAATGAATGTATGGAAATAAGGGAAGGAAATGGTGAAAACAAAGTTTGCCTCAAAAGGAGTTCACACCAAAGAGGGTTCACCCCAAGAGGTCCATCTCAAGGAGTTCACCCAAAGCAAAGTGAGCAACAACGTCCTCCGAGACAACAACAAAAGAAAGCCAACTTCAGCAAAAGACGGCCTCATGGCCGAACTACGGCGACCTAAGCTCCTCACATTGAGGGGAATGTAGGCAACCTTCGGGTCCGGTCATAGCATGAAATGAATCCATCAAACCTCGGTCCTCCCAAAATGACCCGGTTCACTTCCCTTGGTCCCATCAATGACCAATTTCCCAGATAATGACCAATTCTCCTGAACGCAGTTTGATCTTTCCATTGATCTGCATGTTGTTAATCTGCGTACCGATGAAGAGCTGAAAGAAACCAAGATCGGAAGCTTCTTCAAGGTGGAAGAGAAAGACAGGTTGACTGCACTGCTCAGAGAGTTCGTGGATGTATTTGCATGGTCATACAAAGACATGCCCGATTTAGATAGAAAGGTCGCAGAGCACAGGATTCTGATCAGGGACGATGCTAAGACAATAAAGCAGAAACTCAGAAAGATCAAGCCAGAATGGTCTCTACAAGTCAAAGAAGAGATAGAGAAGCTTCTCAGTGTGGGCGTCATCAAAGTTATTGAGTATCCGACATGGCTAGCCAATGTGGTGACAGTCAGAAAGGCTAACGGCAAGGTCCGTGCTTGTGTGGATTTCTGGGATTTGAACAAAGCTTCTCCAAAGGATGACTTTCCACTACCTAACATCGACATGTTAGTCGACTCCACTACTGCCTACGAGGTTCGCTCATTTGTGGATGGTTTTTCTGGGTATAATAAGATTCTCATAGCCGAGGAGGATCAACACAAGACTGCTTTCACAACACCGTGGGGCACCTTTTGCTACACAGTTATGCCGTTTGGGTTAAGGAACGCTGGGGCTACTTATCAAAGGGCTGTTACAGACTTGTTCCATGATATGATCCATAAATAAATTGAAGTCTATGTGGACGACTGTTAATACCCCTTTCCATCATGCAGGCGACGCACGGGAAGTCTTTTTTTATATTTCTTTATTTATCTTTTCTATGGGATTAGGATATTCATATTGGCATTTAACCTTATTAAGAGTCGCCACGTTGTTTTATCGAGCTAAAACATTGAGAAAAAGCTAACAGAGAGGGTTTGGGGGTCAAGTTACGACAAGAGAAGAATATCAAGTTATCACTCCTATCGCCCGAGCAGTCGGACTTTCTATCATGATGAATGTGTTAGTAGTGTGTTAGTGTTTGAGACTGGATCCAACGA
The DNA here is from genome assembly GCA_026119855.1 of Campanula takesimana. NCBI lineage: Eukaryota > Viridiplantae > Streptophyta > Magnoliopsida > Asterales > Campanulaceae > Campanula > Campanula takesimana. The sequence goes on along the minus strand of JAOWBW010000828.1, from coordinate 110,967 downwards.
TTGCCTACGTTCCTCTCATTTGAGAAACTCAGGTCAGCGTAGTTCGCACATAATCAGAATAGAGAGAAGAAGCGGGATCATGCATAATGAAGAGGGAGGAGAAAGAATCATGCAAGATGATCACATCTTAGAATAATGATTGTACCATTGATAAGATCAATGTGTAGTCATCATATTCATCATTAGAGAGTTACTGATCATGGGAGTAATTACCTAAAGTGTAGGGTTTAGAAGTAGTTCTTAGATCTCGTGGATCATTATCGGCTATGCAATATGAACAAGGATTAAGACATTAGATCTAGCATGTTATGCATGGGATAAGCTATAGATCTAGCATAATAATAAGAATATCATGAACATGTATGAATGAACACATAAACATGAAGATCGCTACCCTAGATATAGAGCATATTATGAATTCTAGCAAGAACATGAAGAACACGTTTATGAATCATATGAATATAGGCGTATAAAAATAATGAAACTAGCATAAATCAGATCTAAACTGAGAAAACATGACAAATTCTCACCAATCTTGACAAGAACGAAGACGAATCTATAGCGCGGATTCATCGGACCTTTGGGATTGTGTAAGGATCCCCCCCGTGACGAATTAAACGATGGGAGCATTTTCGAAGGGCGAAAAACCAAACACGGATATCAAACGAAACATAACGAGTCGCCACATTTGTTAATTATTTAACCCAACAAATGGAAAGGTTAGAGATTCTATTAGTTCGGAGGTCAGGTTACGTTTTGGGAAGAGTTTTACGTTACCCAAGTCGCCTCGGATAGGACCGAGTCTCCCTAACGTTAGTTAACAAACGTGCATGTGTGTGTGTGTGTATTTCAAAAATGGGAGAAACAGACATTTTAACAAATCTGGTTAATTATTTAACAAAAAGGGTTATTTTGAAACATTCCAGTCAAAAAGGGAAGAGACCTGAAAATGCACTCCCTGGCCAAAGTAGCCGTACGGCTAGGGAGAGCATTCCAGGGGTTTTGACAGTTTATCAGAAAACTGTTCAGTTTCAGGCAAAACAGAGTGTTCTTGCTGAAACTGGACTGTGATGATCATTTTCAATTATTTTCTTTAACAAAAACATGGATTTAATCATCCCTATGTCATTGATCACTAATTAGACACCAAAAACAAAGGTTTTGGGTGTGATCAAGACAATCAGTGGGGAAATTTTGAGAAAGGTGATGAACATGCCCTTTGGGCCAAAATTGCCATTTGATGAGTAAAGATTGGAACTTTACCATCAAAATGGACTTTTTATGAAAGATTAACCTTGAGGGACAACAAAAGCAACATAAAGATCCAATCTTTATGACCCAATCTTAGGGATTTTTGGCTAGATCAAGGTTGGGATGATAAAGATTGAGCCTTTATCCCCCAACATGATCATCATGGCCTAGTTTGTGTAATACCAACATAAATACATGAGCTTTCACCTTGATAAAGAGATCTTTAAGCTATTTAGAACAAGAAATTAAACCATGATCATCCTTAGGTTTGAACCTCTTTCATACAAAAGTATGAAGGGCACCTTGAATCATGCTCATGGTTTAGTTCACATTATATGTATATATATAAGATATATATGCTTGAAATGGACGAGTCTTGTAGTAATATAATATATGTATGCTTGAAATGGACAAGTCTTGCAAGAATGTAAATTTGCTTGAGAGGACAAGTCTTACAAGAATGTAAACAAGAACAAGTAATGTGGTTAATAAAGCAAAATAGAGTTAAGATGAAGAGAAGATGGGGGAAGGGGACCTCACCTATGATGGTTCTAGTCTATCTTCCTTTCCTTCACTCAATTATAAGGGTGATTTCTCTCTCAGACATGATTTCTGTAGAGTTTCCCCTATCTAAACAATATTCTTCCACCCTCTGAAATGATCAGGCTAGGGTTCAATTTATAGGGACTGAGGGTGCCCAAACCAGCTGTATGGCTAGGTCCCTCAGGTACCCAAACCATCCGTACGGCTCAGTCTGGCGAGCTTTAGGATTTTTCTAAGGTTTATTCCGGAACAGTCCTGGAATGTTTGGTTTATCCTAGTGAGGTCCTGGCCCATCGGTTTATCCCTGAATGGTACCAAGAATTCCTCTAAAGTTGGTCAATTTCAGATTGGGGTACTTACAGAGCCCCTCGGCAACATCGCTTTTGAAGAAAGCGGGGTTGTCGACAAAATAAGCATCCCAATCTGATGGGAGGACGGCTTGGCCGATTGGTTCTATGGCTGGACCTAGAGGTATAGGATTCCTACGTATCCCACTTGTGGAGAATCAAGCCTAATGTAGTTCAGGTGAGAGAGTTTAAGGCTACTCAAACCTATAAGCATCCCAATCCGATGGGAGAACGGCTTGGCCAATTTGGTTCTATGGATGGACCTAGAAGTATAGGATTCCTACGTATCCCCTCGTGGGTGAGAGAGTTTAAGGCTACTCAAACCTATGGAACTTAATCCTTAATTTTTATCCTGGGCGCACGACCAGGACTTTCACAATATTCACATTTCATCCTGGGCGCACGACCAGGACTTTTGCAATTTTCACATTTCATCCTGGGCGCACGACCAGGACTTCTGCAATTTTCACATTTTGTCCTGGGCGCAGGACCAGGACTTTCACAATTTTTATATTTCATACTGGGCGCATGACCAGGACTTTCACAATTTTCATATTTCGTCCTGGGCGCACGACCAAGACTTTCACAATTTTCACATTTCATCCTGGGCGCACGACCAGGACTTTCACAATTTTCAAATTTCATCCTGGGCGCACGACCAAGACTTTCACAATTTCCACATTTCATCCTGGGCGCACGACTAGGACTTTCACAATTTCCACATTTCATCCTGGGCGCACGACCAGAACTTTCACAATTTTTCATATTTCGTCCTAATTTTCCACATTTCATCATGGGCGCACGACCAGGACTTTCAAAATTTTCACATTTCATCCTGGGCGCACGACCAGGACTTTCACAATTTTCACATTTCATCTTGGGCGCACGACCAGGACTTTCACAATTTTCAAACTCCTAATCTGGACTTACGAAGGACTGCCGACAACTCCTCACAAATCAAATGGGCTTACGTCACGCTGGACTGCCCGCGCAACCAAATGGTTTGACTCTTACTTGGTCATCCTAAACGCTTCGGTCAACTTTAACTCACGGGAGGTTGACGGAGAAACTGGGACAAGGACTAGCCTAAAAGTGACCACTTCGTGTCGAGGCTTGGATTTGGTCAACACTACTCTATGGCACGGTTGACACATTTTCTTGATACCGGGAAAAGCCTAGGGGCGACCCTTAAGGTACATTGTTGGATGCAAAAGTCCAAGGTTTTGGAAAATCATTCTTTTTACACACCCTCAAATGCCCATGCAATTTGAAAGGGGACAACACAAAATTCAAGATACACCCTCAAATGCCCAATGCGATTTGAAAGGGGGCAGACCAAAACATAACACACCCTCAAATGTCTGACGCGATTTGAAAGGGGGACAACGTAATATTCAAAATACACCCTCAAATGCCCAACGTGATTTGAAAGGGAAAAAACACAATTTTTTTCACAAAACACACCCTCAAGTGCCCGACGCGACTTGAAAGGGGGACGACACAACATTCAAAATACACCCTCAAATGCCCAACACGATTTGAAAGGGAAAAAACACAATTTTTTCACAAAGGAATGGGTTCCTATAAAGTGCGATGGTCCATTTTCTTCCTCAATTGTTGGAGGGGTTGTCGGCGGCACATTCCATGTCTTCCATGGGGAACTCGGGCTCCGTGTCATCGAGAAAGATGTCGTGAGGCTTCCATTTAGCTTGGCATTGCAATTACCGAGTTCGTCTTTGGCCATCTCCTTTTGGCGACTTCCTTTCGAGGTGCGTAACCTCATGCATGGCATTCGGCGAGGGTATGGTTCTCCATTTGATGTACCCAACCTTGGGCTTTCGAAGCATGGGCCTCTCCTTGTGGGAGGTGTCCCAACTTGTTTTGATCTTCTTGTTCATGTGGGCGCCAATTCGGATGTGGGCTCCTTTGTCTATGTTTCCGGTGGACAACACCATAAAGGACTTTAGAATTTTAAACCTCAAGGTGAAATTATAACCACAATTTGAGAGGAACGCCTCATTAGCGGATTATCCTTTTAGAAAAGAGTTGACCTTTTATTTTAAGAAAACTCGATCTCCATTTTTCTTAAATGAGGATTGACACACACATTTTTTATTTGAGCAAAAGACTCACACATTTTTTTTCTTTTTTATAAGGATTGACACACACACATTTTTTTATTTGAGTAAAAGACACACACATTTTTTATGTAAACTTTTTACAATGTAGTAATGATAATAATAATTTCATTAAGAAAATTGACAATGGATTCAAAAGGGTCACCACATAGCCCTAACCGGGGAGTCAAGATTCTAACTAGACCTAACAGACATCTTAACTGACTTTCCCTAAAGGCTTATTACACATTCTAACAGTGGACTTTGACCTTTCCTGAGGGGAGGTCGGTGGAAGGGGTTTTGAGATTTTGCTCTCTGTTACGGTGACCACAACACCATCAATTTCCCAACCCGGGGCATTTAGCCCTGCAGACATTTTCCGTGCCATTGACCCTTTGGCTTTGCTGAATTTGTCATCCTTCCCGAAACTGGCTCTCCTACTTTGGGGTTGGTGACTCCGTCAACCATGGTCTCCTTTCTCTTGGGGCGGATACCACTCCATTCATTGATCCTTGGAGAAGTCACAAGATTAGATCTCTCGATCCCAAGCACGTTGACACTTGGGCTGTTGGCTGTGGCGGAGGCATGAGGGGGTTCAAGCTTTCCTTCCCCAATCAAACCCAGAATGATACGTTTCACAGCAGGGCACTCGTAGGTATTATGTCCATGGTAACTGTGGAAGGCACACTTCTTGTTAACATCGAGATACTTCTTAGGGTTTTTGGGTTGGAAGTTGACAAGAGGCTTTACGAGGCCTTGCTTAACCAATCTCTCAAATACCTTTCTTATAGGCATTCCGAAATCCTCAAACCATATGAAACGGGGTCTGGATTGGCGTTTGGCTCTTCTTCCATTGTTGGTTGGAGCGCGGCGGGGATGAGAATCATTACTATTCAATGAAAAGGGGTGCTCATTAAGTGTCCTTTCATACTGAACTTCCATTTGCTTTCTCCTTCCCAATAGATGATTGAGAGGATCCTGCGGGAATGGAGGGGTGTAGGCATATCCATAACCCTGGTTGTTCGCAGGAATGTACCTCGGAGGTGCGTAATGAACTTGTGGTCCAAAAGGTCTCGGACCGTAGAAATGATATGGGTCACCTCCGAATCCAGTGGTTGGCCAATTATCCACATATGGTGACTGAGTTCTTGGGATTTGATTGGCGACCTCAAACTGAGAGGGAGTATAATTAGGAAGACCTCATGGGAGTGATGGTCGAGGCATAATCGGTGTGAATGGTGAGACATGGGTGTTTATGGGAGGCAACCCAAAGTGAATGTTAGATTCGGGGTAAGGCAGAGTGTATGGAGCTTGAGTGGGAGGCAAGCTTTGAGTGGTGACGTGATTTGGTGTTTTTGCAAGGTTGAGGGGGGTGGAGTTTGGTTGTGACTTGGAGGTTGGGTGGTTTCGACCCCTTCCTCATGGTCAGAAACCTTAACGAAGGACCCGTCCGTCTGAAACAAAACCTTAACGCCTTTTCGTCTCATTGACCCGACAAACCGGTATCGTGCTTCCTTATAGTGTTTCCTGGTAATCTCTTCCCGAGCCCTGGAGGCTTCCAAAGCTTGGAGCAACTCTTCTTTGGTTGGGCTGGTCTGACCATTTGCGGCATTGCTTTCCCAACTATATTCCTCTGAGCCGGTCATTCTAAGGTTCCGGCGTGGAGGGATTGTAGCGGCTGAGGAACCCTCGGACTCAACGCGGAACAGGCGGTGACACGGTGCTCTTTTCCACTTCATTCTCGCTGCAGCAGAGAAATAATGCAACTTAGGCTCAGGTAATCATTGGGTGGATGCTCATGCTACAAATGGGACACGACCGCTAGGCTTAGACCTATGGGTGAAAGGTGAACATGATCAAATGGGATCTCGAATCCATGGTTGTAGCCGACTTCTTGGAGGGCAACAGGGGATTCATTCAAAGACTTGACCGGCTCCTTAGAAGATAACGGGGATCTTCCCAAGGACTTGACTTCATAAGGGACTAGTCCTAGGGATTTGACGAGAATCTCAAAAAGGGGACCTAGGGGATGACGCCTAGGGGTTTAACGGAAATCTCAACAGGGATCTAGGGGACAACGCCTAAGGGTTTAACGAACATCTTGGAGGATAACAGGGATCTATCCAAAGATTGACGGGGGTCTTAGAGGATGACGGGGATCCGTCCGAAGATTTCACTGGCTTCTTGGAGGATAACTAGGATCCTACCAAAGATTTAACGGGTGCCTTGGAGGATAACGGGGATCTATCCAAAGATTTCACCGGCTTCTTGGAGGATAACTGGGATCCGACCAAATATTTAACGGGTGCCTTGGAGGATAACGGGGATCTATCCAAAGATTTCACCGGCTTCTTGGAGGATAACTGGGATCCGACCAAAGATTTAATGGGTGCCTTAGAGGATAACGGGGATCTATCCAAAGATTTCACCGGCTTCTTGGAGGATAACTGGGATCCGTCCAAAGACTTAACGAAATGACTTAACGTAGGTCTTGGAGGATAACGGGGATGTCACGACCCGAAAACCCGTCTCTATTTTATTAATAAATAATTAATTATTTATTATGTCCGCATTTTATATCTCATAGTATTAATTTGTGTCTAACATTATTTGGTTGATATTGTGTTAAGTGGGTAGTAGGGAATTGTTGGTTAGAAGGGTTTTTTGGGTTATGTGTTAGTAGGATGAGGAGGGGGCCTAAGTGTAACTTTTTGAAATAATTTTAACTACTCCCTCCCTACTCCCCTCTTCTCCCTCACTCTTCCTCACCACACACACAGCACACTCTCTTTCTCTCTTCCAGGGAAAAAGGTAAGAAATCTCCCTCTCCTTCTTCCTTCATTTTGATCATCTTCCTCCCTCTATTTCTTAGTGCTCATTTTGTGAAATGTGTTTAGATCGTCGATAGGATCGTGTAGAGCCAAAAATATTCGAATTCCGTAATCTTTGATAAAGTTCAAGTAATTTGCTTTTCCCCCATTTATGCAAAAATTGTTCATCCTTAGCTCATTTGATGTTCTAGTTGTTATATATTGCTTCTTGGGTTGAGTTAGAATTGATTTGCATTTTATCCTTTTTTGTGAAAATTTGATGTTTGAATCTTTTCTTGATTTGAGTTGATTAGATGTTGTTATATGGGTCCTTTTAAACTTATAAGTGTTCTAGTACCATAATATTCTAGTTAGGAGTGTTGGATTTTGGTTGTGTTGAGTTTTGGTAAAGAAAATGGAAGAACCCAGTTCATTCTTGCCGAATTCCGGCAGAACAGGGGTTGTGGGCGACCGCCCACTTTTGGCTTGGGCGACCGCCCAGGTCATCAGTTTGATTGATTTTGAAACTTGGTTTTGGGCGACCGCTCACTATTGGGTTGGGCGACCGCCCATGTCATCAGTTGGTTTGGTGATTTGGCAATGGTTTTGGGCGACCGCCCATGGAGGTTTTGGGCGACCGCCCATGTTGGCTGAACTGAAGGTCTTTATTTTTAATTGCTTTCGAAATCAAGCTTAGTCTAGGTTCGGGTACAACTCTAATTAATTTAAATAGACATTGTGGGATACTCTAGTGTTGAAAATGGTTCCTTCGTGAACAAATGTGTTATGAGATTTGATTAATTATTATTTGGAAATGGTTGAGCACTTTATTATGTGTGATTGGTTTTATTTCATCTTCTTGGTGATTCATTTGGAATGGTTCCCTACTTTGGAATCATGAGTTGTTTATTTAAGCTAGTATTTATTACTTAGCATTTATTTGAAAGTCCAGCTGGTTATTTGTGTTTGAGTCAGGCAATGGATAATGCTATAATGGCACAAGCCAAGTCCAGTATAGCATCGCCTATTGGTCCTTATTTCCTCATCCAGATTGGCCTTGGATGGGATGAGCTAGCTTCCTTCGGAAGTAGTCTAGCTAACTTTTTGGAGTATGACTTTGTGTCATGACTCCCGTCCTTTGTGACATGTTACTTTGTTATGGTTCCGGTACCGGGGTTTCTTCTTCAGCTTTTATGCTACTATGAAGATGTTGATTGGTTGATTGTTGAAGCTGCGCAGCGATCCTTTATTTGGTTCTATCAGTTGGGAAACCTTGGCTAATATCCTTTGTTAATTGTTTATTTCCGCTGCTATCTGTTAAATGATAATTGCTATGTGCTATATGTGATTTATTATTGTTTATCGCATCATAGAATGTCATGTAGTTGCATTAGTAACTTATTGAGATTTATCTCACCCCATTTTCTTTTATATTTGTTTTTCCTTAACCCCCCCAGGAGGAAAGGATTAGTACTCGCTGATCACGAGGAGGACGTCGAGAGGGTTTGCGACTTTTGGGAAGGTTGTTTCGGTTTACATTATTTAAATGTATAACCTTTGGGATAGTGTCACCAAACTTTGACGTCATTAAGAATCGTGTATTTTGTATTTTTGGGTATAAGCTCGTGGAGCTTATGCTAGTTGTATTTTGTTGATGTCAAGCTTGGATTTATATAAACTCGTACTATCATCTTTTGGTATAAAATGAAATTTTTATCTTCAGTATTTTGGTATTTGTATGTTAAGTCGACATCCAGTTCGCGTGCTCTTGGCCCGCGGGGTCGGGGTCGCGACAAGGGATCCGTCCAAAGACTTAACAAAATGCCTTAACGGAGGTCTTGGGGGATAACAGGGATCCGTCCAAAGATTTAACGAAATGCCTTAACGTAGGTCTTGGAGGATAACGGGGATCCGTCCAAAGACTTAACGAAATGCCTTAACGTAGGTCTTGGAGGATAACGGAGATCTGTCCAAAGACTTAACGAAATACCTTAACGGAGGTCTTAGAGGATAACGGGGATCCATCTAAAGACTTAAGGAAATGCCTTAACGTAGGTCTTGGAAGATAACGGGGATCCGTCCAAAGACTTAACGAAATGCCTTAACGGAGGTCTTAGAGGATAACGGGGATCCGTCCAAAGACTTAACGAAATGCCTTAACATAGGTCTTGGAGGATAACGGGGATCCGTCCAAAGACTTAACGAAATGCCTTAACGGAGGTCTTAGAGGATAACGGGGATCCGTCCAAAGACTTAACGAAATGCCTTAACGTAGGTCTTGGAACGAAATGCCTTAACGTAGGTCTTGGAGGATAACGGGGATCCGTCCAAAGACTTAACGAAATGCTGTTTGCTAACGCAAGAATGCGATGCGTCAAAGACAAGAAGCAAGAAAGGAGCAAACGCATGTAATGTGTGATTATTCATTCATTCAAGTTTACTTAAAAAGCATTTTTATTCCTACATGGTTGGAAAAGATTTCTCTTATTTTTCGCAACTAATCTAAATCCTGGATTAGTGGAGGCCATCACTACACCTATAGACCCTTCGTTTTTCACCTGTCTTGCACACTCCCAAGGATGGACTGTCCCGGGCAAGGGTCCTATAGGGCAAGCGGCTTCCACCGACCGAAAGAAACGAACCTAGGGTCTAGTGCATCGTAAGGTTCCCAATACGTGGGCCATTCCAATCATGATTAAACCCCGGTTAAGATCGAGATTCGTCTTAGGGACTTAAGGGACTTCCGGTATAACTTCATCTTTGATGAGGGCTCTCGAATCTTATCCTTGGGCTTAAGGATGATTATTATGAACCATTCATTAGGGCTTGACAACACGGTGTCACCCTATCCTTAATACATGACTTAGGTTAATTATGGCTATCATTAACACACAAGTCAAGGACCGGGTCGAGGACGACCTTGGTCACACTTGCTTTCACAAGGAGTCATAACTCGGGCATCAACTTGGCCACGATTAACCTTAGACACGCATTAGGGACGTGGTAACGTGAGCTAGACCAAAAACCAACCAGAGTCACGGTATTTGTGTGTCACAGACAAGTGTGGTTGACTCGGCTCGGAAGGGGAGGTGGAATGGACCCGTGCGCGCTAGAAGGGCACAAGAGCACCAATCAAGCTGCACCTGGCATCCATCCCGGGTTTAAAGGGCATTTAGAACGTGCAAGGTTAAGTGCGCGTTGTGTGAAGCCATTCTATGTTCCCTTTTGAGTCAAAATAGAGATTTTCAATCCGTTTTAAAATCATGAGCAATGTATGATCAACATATGAACATAATCAACAAATATGAGCAAGCATGAATAAGCTATTTACATAAGAAATCAAGCAAGACATATGAACAAACAAAGCCAAAACTTGTACATGCAACAAATTGTGCACAACCAAAGAATCCTTTGAAATCAAGATTTTTCAAGAGAAAACAATTCTTTTGAAAACCATTTGCAAAACAAGTTGTGTTCAACAAAGGATTCAAAATTTTTTACAAAAAGGGTTATGCACAAGGAGGCTTTAAAAATCCAATTTTATGTCCAAAAGACTTGCGCATAACCAAGCTTTAAAAAACCAAGTTTTGGCTAAAAGAGAAGAAAGTAATGTGCACAAACAAATCTATAAATTTGGAACCTGGATAAGTAGAAGCAAAAGGGACACAGAATGTTTCTGCCATGCACAAAATGGTTAAATTTTGAAACATACTGTTCCCTGCCCAACATAGCAGTACGGCTATAGCATGCTGGCAATTATTTTTTGCAGTTTTTCAACTTGTGATCATCAATCCCCAGTTTATTGCATTTCCAAAACAGTTTCCACTCCAGAAGGCTCAAACAGAAACACAGCACACAGAAAACAAACACAAAAGTTAACGAAAACGGGGGACGGGAGTTTGACTCACACAATAGTGTCCTCAAAGCTTCTAAAAAGAAACTTGCAAACACTTTACTCCCCAGCGGATTCGCCATTATAAGGATCCCTCCCCGTGACGAATGAAACGATGGGAACGTTTTCGAAGGGCGAAAAAACAAAACACGGTTATCACACGAAACATAACGGAGTCGCCACATTTGTTAATTATTTAACCCAACAAATGGAAAGGTTAGAGATTCTATTAGTTCGGAGGTCAGGTTACACCTTGGGAAGAGTTTTACGTCACCCAAGTCACCTCGGATAGGACCGAGGCTCCCTAACATTAGTTAACAAACGTGCATGTGTATTTCAAAAATGGGAAAAACTGACATTTTAACAAAACTGGTTAATTATTTAACAAAAAGGGTTATTTTGCAAACATTACAGTCAAAAAGGGAAGAGACCTGAAAATGCACTCCCTGTCCAAAGTAGCCGTACGTCTAGGGAGAGCATTCCAAGGGTTTTTGACAGTTTATCAGAAAACTGTTCAGTTTCAGGCAAAACAGAGTGTTCTTGCTGAAACTGGACTGTGATGATCATTTTCAATTATTTTCTTTAACAAAAACATAGATTTAATCATCCCTATGTCATTGATCACAAATTAGACACCAAAAACAAAGGTTTTGGGTGTGATCAAGACAATCATTGGGGAAATTTTGAGAAAGGTGATGAACATGCCCTTTGGGCCAAAATTGCCAATTGATGAGTAAAGATTGGAACTTTACCATAAAAACTTTTTATGAATGATTAACCTTGAGGGACAACAAAAGCAACATAAAGATCCAATCTTTATGATCATCATGGCCTAGTTTGTGTAATACCAACATAAAGACATGAGCTTTACCTTGATAAATAGATCTTTAAGCTATTTAGAACAAGAAATTAAACCATGATCATCCTTAGGTTTGAACCTCTTTCACACAAAAGTATGAAGGGCACCTTGAATCATGCTCATGGTTTAGTTCACATTATATGTATATATATAAGATATATATGCTTGAAATGGACGAGTCTTATAGTAATATAATATATGTATGCTTGAAATGGACAAGTCTTGCAAGAATGTAAATTTGCTTGAGAGGACAAGTCTTACAAGAATGCAAACAAGAACAAGTAACGTGGTTAATAAAGCAAAATAGAGTTGAGATGAAGAGAAGATGGGGGAAGGGGACCTCACCTATGATGGTTCTAGTCTATCTTCCTTTCCTTCACTCAATTATAAGGGTGATTTCTCTCTCAGACATGATTTCTGCAGAGTTTCCCCTATCTAAACAATATTCTTCCACCCTCTGAAATGATCAGCCTAGGGTTCAATTTATAGGGACTGAGGGTGCCTAAACCAGCCGTATGGCTAGGTCCCTCAGGTACCCAAACCATCCGTACGGCTCAGTCTGGCGAGCTTTAGGATTTTTCTAAGGTTTATTCCGGAACAGTCCTGGAATGTTTGGTTTATCCTAGTGAGGTCCTGGCCCATCGGTTTATCCCTGAATGGCACCAAGAATTCCTTTAAAGTTGGTCAATTTCAGATTGGGGTACTTACAGATTACTAGAAAGGTTTAGAGAGAGAGTTTTGCCGTCAATTTTGGCTGTAGAACTCGGGGGAGAGAATTGTGTGTCGAAATTATGAACTGAGGTCACCTATTTCTAAGAAAAGTTGACCTGGAAGAAGTGGCCGCCCGGCCGGAACAAGTGGTCGCCCGGCCGGTCCAAGGTATTGACATGGTTTTCGAGGCTCTGATCAATCTGGACTCTAGAGAAGGATTAGATAACGTCTATCTTTGCAGCTTCATCTGATCAGGTCGTCAATATCTTCTTATCTGGGCTTTTTAGGAAATTTCGGATAAGTCCCGCGTGTCTCGTAAATACCTGGGAGGTCCCTGTGAGTTCTAGAATGCCTAATAACTCATTTTCAGGTTGGGTACTAATAGTAGCCCCTCGGCGACGTTTCTTCCAAGGCATGGAAGGTCGTCGATTAAGAAAGGAACCGATCTGAAACATGAGTTTCAAATCGAGGGAGAAGTGGTAAGAGAGTGACCAGGTTGGTCGGGTGGCTGAACCTAAGTCAGGCTACCTACGTATCCAAATGGAATCAAGCCAATCATAGTTCGAGACCTGCGGGGAAAGAAAGAAATGAGACACCATCTTTTGCTGGGGATAGTTAAGCGTTCGTCAGACAATAAAGTCATTGCAGATGGACTCTACTGGGGAAAAGAAAGAAGGCCATACGCACGATATGATAAGAAGTTTTTTAAGAATCGAGAACAGAAATAGGGATAGATTCTAATTTCCTATAGAGCGCGCGTAATCGATTTAAAGATTGATTTGGAGGATTAGGGCTTACCGAGGTTCCGACCTTCAATTTATAATCTTTAGAGTTTAAGGAGGTTTCTGACCTTTTAATTATAGATTGATTTTAGGTATTAGGGCTTATGGAGGTTCCGACCTTCAATTTATAATCTTTAGGGTTTAAGGAGGTTTCCGACCTTTTAATTATAGATTGATTTTAGGTATTAGGGCTTACGGAGGTTCCGACCTTCAATTTAAAATCTTTAGGGTTTAAGGAGGTTTCCGACCTTTTAATTATAGATTGATTTTAGGTATTAGAGCTTACGGCGGTTTCAACCTTTAATTTATAATCTTTAGGGTTTAAGGAGGTTCCGACCTTTTAATTATAGATTGATTTTGAATTTTTATAGAGGTTTTCCTGACCCAATTGGTAGTAATTTTTATAGAGGTCTTCCGGACCTAATTAGTAGTAATTTTATAGAGGTCTTCCGGACCCAATTGATAGTAATTTTTATAGAGGTCTTCCGGACCCAATTGGTTAATTTTTGGTCAAATTCTGGTTAAATTTGGCTAAGGGGGCCAATTTTGGATTAAAAATAAGCCGAGGGGCTAAATTGATTTTTTTTCCCTGGGTGAATAACTGGCCGTGTGGCCAGTCCTTCTGATTGGCTGGACCTTGTTGACGAGGATCGCAGATGGGCGCGCGAGATGGAGGGCTGAGATTGTGCCATGTCGCCTGGAGACACTGGCCGCACGGCTAGTCCCGTCGCTAGACAGACCCTACAAACAGCCGCCGGCTGTTGCTTTCATTCTCACTTTTCTTCACAATTCTACAGGGGGAAAGAGATAGAAAAAGAGAGATTTTGAGATATTTTGCTATATTTGAGATTGATTTTAATTATATATTTGGCGCAGAGCAGCCTTATGAGCAAGGCGAAGGTGCGGGACAGCAGTTTGAGCAAGGTGCAGGCGCAGACCCGCCTCAACAAGAGGGGCAACATCAACTACGAGCAAGGATGGCTTCTTGCAACTTCCGTCCTGATGAATGGCATTTTACGGTGGGACAACATTTTGACTTGTACGCGGGCACCGACAAACATTGGTCTGGCGGGAGACTGATAGAGAGGAAGGAGGTAACGGTCTCACTTTTTGTTATTTCTTTTGGGTATTTTTATGTCTTTTATTTCATACTTGCTGTATTATTTTAAGACTTTGTTAAATTAAATTAATCATTCGTGATTATTGAATTTTCTGAGATTTGTTGATTATTTTGGGGATGGCAACTATATGCGCAAGTAGATAAAATAACGCATGTACATTTTAATTTATAAAACATTTATATTGCTAGTTTGGGTAACGTACCTTTGTTGTATTTACCTGCAGAGGATGAAATCTCATGGGTCCACGAGGGCGGTGCCAGAGATATGGGGGAGATTGCCGCCGCCTGGGACGGTGAAGGAGAGGATCCGGGCTCTGGGATTCGGTCCTTTTTTTTGATGCGGTACGGGCTGTAGAGGGGACCCAGAAGGTGATGGGTCTTGTTGAGGCGATGAGGGAGTATTGGTGGGACACCACCCACACGTTCCATTTTAGTTGGGGAGAGGTGATTGTTACTCCGACCGATTTCACTGCTATTACGGGGCTCATGTTCACGGACGTGGAACTACCTTTTGATGAGTCATTGTCTGCGGACCCACACCATCAGGTGGAGCTGATTGGGATGCAGCTTGGCAGGGGTGTGAAGGGAAACGGCTTCGAGGCGGGTCATTTGAGGACCTTGGTGGATGAGGCTATCCAGGGCTTTGTTGAGGGCATCCATGATACTGACTTTCTGGTGACGGCCATTCTGTGGTATAGCTTGTCGCAGACCCTGTTCCCGAGTGCTGGGACCTTTTGTCGGTTTTCTCTATTGGATGCTCTAGCTGATTTGGAGAAGGCGAGCCAGGTTTCTTGGGGCGGAGCCGGGCTAGTGGAGATGTACCGGGCCTTGGATGTCTGCTCAAGGTCCAGTACCTCGTCTTTCGACTGCTTCCAGTTTGCCTTTGAGGTATGTCTCTGACTCATTCTTTTTCATTCCATGTTTATCTATTGTTCAGAACTGTATGGACTAAAGTGTTGCTTTTCCACAGGTGTGGGTCTACGAGCTATTCCACATTGCTCCCTTTGGCGTTCAGGGGGTCAAGGAAGTCCCAGTTATGAGGTTTTGGGCAAAGAACAATCGGTTGGAGGGCCGCGGTAAGGCCAGGAAGACTCCTGATCTGGGGATTTTTACTGCGAAGTAGAGTGGTCCGCTGCATGATGACTTTCAGCTCTTCCCTTGGTCAGATCAGGTGCTGGCAGGGGTCGGTCAGGCTGAGGAGTTTACTACTTCCCGCTGCTTCTTGACAGGGTTGACTGGGGACGCCATGTATCTTGGCGAGAGAGTTTGCAGGCAGCATAGCAGACATCCTATGTTGTGGGCCCCGAGTGAGCCTCTGAGAGACATGTTATATCCGTCTAGGTTGAGGAGGAGCGGTGACTACCGGCTCTGGACTCCGGCCCATTTGTATCAGATTGGGGCTGACTATGCATGGTTTCTGGAGCATGTACTACTGAGTCCACAAGTCTTGGTGAGGAGGTAGGTGGGTGCCTATCCGGCTAGCTCGAGTAGAGGGGCTAGATATGGTATGGATATATGCCGCGGTTGGTGCTGAGGTAGATTTCGATCTGACTCCGACTGAGGCTGTTGAGGTCACTGGGGCTCAGCTTCCTTCGCTTGGAGCTACGGTATGATACCTTTTGATTTCAGTCTTGCACACACGCTTTAGAATTGTATCTGAACTGTTCTTATCTGTCTTAGGTGACTCGGGAGGCTTATATCCGCTCTGTTCGTTGGGGCAATATTTTTTAGAGGCTATTCCGGAGCTTGGCTGCTGCTTGTACCTGCCGTCGGGATGATGTGGTGCTGCCTCCGCATAGAGAGAGATCCCCCACGGAGGCTGAGAGTTCGAGGTCTGTCTGGAGTAGGAGCTCAGGAACTGGTGGGTCCCGCCATACGGAGCAGGGTGGAGAGGATGATGATGTGGACATCGAGGATTCTGACTCGGACTAGATGTAGTCCTTTTATTTCTTGCATTTTGTTAGAGAGAGGGAGAGAAAGAATAAACAAACATATTTATGTAATATTTTATTTGCTTTTGGTATGTAATTGATTAGTATTTTATTTACATGTTTTTACATTTAGTACAATGCATGAGCCTTAGGGGTAAAATAGGGATTGCACACTGTCGGGCATTTCTGCCCTCTTTATCAGACCTCTTTTGACCTTCGAAATGTCTGAGATGGCTCCATTCCGATGTTTGTTGGGGACAGACTTATAATCTGTCTGAACTGGCTTATGTGGCCGCGTGGCCAACCATGGGGAAGGACTGGCCGCGTGGCTAATCCTTGGTCTGACACGATTTTCGTCAGATTTCTCCTTGTATGATGAGGACTTGAACTCCTTTATCTATATAATAACAGCCTGCGTAAACAGACGAGGCAGACAACAGTTTTTCTTCTTTTTGCTCTAGATTTCGGTTCTTTCATGCCTTTCTGATGGATAGACACCCTAGGATTTCTGAGGAGAGACAAAACTACTTTATCAAGAGTTTGAAGATCTGAGTTGGGAAGCTTTCAAGGATAACTCGTGCCAACTTTGATTGGAGATTCGGAATTAAGTGTCTTTGGTATTTGTATAGGGTTAAGTCTGATGAAAACCTGATCCGTGTTGCTGTCAAGTTCTGGGACAATGAGAATCATGTCTTCAATTTTTCTTACAATGAAATCATCCCCACATACGAAGACTTTGTGGCTCTTTGTGGTGCGACAGTGACTGATAGGGTAGCTATGCCGCAGTATCAAGTGCCTGCAGAACTTCGGGTTTTCCAATTGTTGAGGATTTCTATTGAAGATGCCAGAGGCTTGTTTTTAGATGGTGATGTTAACCTCCGTGGGCTTCCTATTAGGTTTAGTAACAGTACGGTGGAGTTCGACACGGTTCTAGATTGTCTAGCGCTTTGTCTGTTTGCCTCGGTATTGTTTCCACCTTACGTAGGAGTAGCTACTATGGGTTGTCTTGACACGGTGGACCAGGCTCAAGCCAATCGCAGTATTGTCCCTTGCTTGCTTGGGATAATACTGCGAGTCTTGGAGGAACCTGTTGGAGTACCCGACTGTTAACCTTGTGGAGGAACCTGTTGGACCAGTGTCACCTTGGGTTTGTTAGAGTAGGCGCATAAAGCAGCGATTTACAGGGATGGCGCATTCTGCATGGGTGACATATATGGCACAGATTAGTAAGGTTCAGATCAAATGGATGGTACCTCATTGGGGGGTTATCAGAGCACGGTGGACTCAGAGCGGTCTCTGCATGATTCGGGTCCCTGCCTTTGATGAGACTACTTATTACTATGCAGTACGAGTGTGCCGTCAGTACAGGATGCCTCAGATTGTACCTTCCTCATGGGATGAGGCTGGTAGCATGGTTAATGCCAGGATAATCTCTATGACTGCTGGGGTTGCAGTACTCTTAGAGCGGTGCTGGTCTTATGCTCTTATGCCTAGCATTCTCTGTATACAGCGACCACGTGACATACTTCCGTCTCGAGAATACTTGGACTGGTACCAAACGACCTTGGGAACATGGGACAGACTTTGAGAAGGCTGAGACGTAGGGTAGTAGTCCCTTATGTCTCGAGCAGACGCTTGAGGGAGGACGAGAATGTGCAACGGGAGGTAGAAATCGAGTTGGCTCAATTAGCACCTACTGAGAGGAAAAGAAAGAGAGAAGGCCTAACGGGGTGACTCAGTTGAGGAAGGATTTATTTGCAGATCCTACTAGACGGGCTAGACGCGGACAAAGAGACAAGAAACCGAAGAACGATGGGGAAGAGGAAGAGGAGGAGTGACTCCGAGTATCCAACCACAGTCGTTGCAGACACATAGTTTAGATTTTAGTTTGTTTTAGTTTATTTAAATTTTACAGCAGGTTATTTATTCGCAGGTTCTTCCTAGCTTAGACTCATCAAATAAATGTTAACGTGTAGTGACTTGTGGAAATAGAGATTTTGCTTTAGTGATAAACAGATTGTTTGCTTTATTTGAATTTGCTCAAACCAGATTTGGATTTTTA
The DNA here is from genome assembly GCA_026119855.1 of Campanula takesimana. Lineage (NCBI taxonomy): Eukaryota > Viridiplantae > Streptophyta > Magnoliopsida > Asterales > Campanulaceae > Campanula > Campanula takesimana. The sequence goes on along the minus strand of JAOWBW010000828.1, from coordinate 92,542 downwards.
TTTATTTTTGAGACCGCACCATTGACGGCTGCCTACGTTCCCCTTTTACAAGTAGGGCTAAGGGGCTCAGGTCACCGTAGTTCATTTCTGATTGTAGAAAGGGAAGATAGAAGAGGGAGATTAAAGAGTAATAATATTTTTTTTTAGTAAGGGGGGACGACCGTTGTAGAAGACCGTTGATGGAGAGTACCGATGTTAGAGCGTATTGCAGTGGTTAGTTGTAGTAGCGACGGAGCTTACTGATGTTGACTGGTTCTTTGAACTGATTTCCATCCAAATCTGCAATTCTAACTGCACCTCAGGAGAAGATCTTCTGTACGACGTAAGGACCAGTCCATGTGGGAGCCCATTTACCCAAGGGGTTGAACTTATTCGGGAGGCGTACTTTGAGCACCAAATCTCCTTCTTTAATGTCTACTGGCTTCATCTTTTTGTTAAAGCTATCTGTGGTCCTTCTTTGATAGGCTCTAATGTGTTCCATAGCTTTGAGTCTCCTTTTGTCTAGGGTAGCTAATTGGTTGTAGCGACTGCGGAGCCATTCTACTTCATTTACTTGGTTCTCGATCAATATCCTTAAGGATGGTATTTCTAACTCTATAAGTAGGACTGCTTCCATACCGTATGTAAGAGCGTAAGGAGTCTCCCCGGTGGCAGTGGTTACTGACGTTCTGTAGCCCCAAAGTGCCAAGGGTAATTTGTCGGGCCAATCCTTTCCTTTTATGGCCATTTTTCTGATGATCTTCTCGATGGTCTTGTTAGCTACTTCGACTGCTCCATTAGTCTGCAGATAGTACGGGGAGGATTTCTTCCTTTCTATTCTGAATTCGGCGAGTAAACGGGCCGTCTCTGCTTCGAAGTGACTACCATTATCTGATATGATCAAATTCAGGACACCATAACGACACATGATATTTTCCTTGATAAACTGTGCTACCTTCTTGGAATTCAGTGCCTTGTAAGATTGTGCTTCGACCCATTTGGTGAAATAGTCTACTGCCACCAATACAAACTCATGACCGTTGATGCTCGCGGGATGGATTTTACCGATGATATCAATGCCCCATATTGCGAATGGCCAAAGAGTAGTCATACTATGGAGGTCGTGTGGAGGGATGTGGTTCAAGTTGGAGCATACTTGATATTTGTGGCATTTTTTGGCCCATTGGATGCAATCTGTTCCATGGTGATCTAGTAATAACCCAGGCGAGTGATCTTTTGTCGGAGCATTCTTGCATTCATATGCGGACCGCACAACCCGTTGTGTACCTCCTCCATGATGTTCTCAGCTTTCTTGCTTCCCACACATAGCAGTAGAATTCCATCATAGTGCCTTTTATATAAGGTATTATCCAGTAGTACGAACTGTCCTGCCAACTTTTTCAGTGCTTGTAGGCTCTTGGCTTTAACGTTTCCTTCGAAGGAGGTCTCCCCATGCTTAAGGAACTTATAAATTTGCGCATACCACTGATCTTCAACTGCCTCTGTCTGAGTTTGGATTTCACAACAATATGCAGGATTTTCTCTTCGGCCAACTCTGAAAGGCTTGACTGATCTCCCTTCAGGGATTTCTACTAGCGACGCCAAGGTGGCGAGTGCGTCGGTGAATTTGTTTCTGTCTCGTGGGAGATAGTGAAATGTGACTTCTCGGAATTTTCCGATTAGTTCATCCATATAAACTTGGTATAACTGCAAGTAGGGGTCCACAGTCTTCCATTTCTTTGCCGTCTGGTTTATAATCAGAGCCGACTCACTGTATACTTCCAACTCTTTTACATTTTGCTCTATGGATGCTTCTAAACCTGCTATGCATGCTTCGTATTCAGCAGCATTATTGGTGGTTGTAAAATTCAACTTTATTGGTATTGGAGTATGCTCGTCTTTAGGATCAACTAGAAGAAGCCCCACTCCGTTGCCTCTTTTGTTTGCGGCCCCATCGAAGAATAGCTGCCATTTGTCTATAGCTTCCATGGCGAAAATGCCGTCGTTTGGAAATTCGGGGTCTGATCCTCGTTCTTCGGTGCTTGGAGAATCTGCTAACTGATCTGCCATAGCTCTCCCTTTAACTGCCTTTCTTAGAACATACGTGATGTCGAACTCTCCCAGAAATACCGACCACTTGGCGGGTCTCATGGATATTGACGGTTTATCAAACAAGTACTTGATCGGGTCTATTTTTGATACCAGCCATATGGGGTGAGATACCATGTAATGCTTGAGTTTGGAAACTACCCATACCAGTCTAGTGCATGTTTTTTCTAACGCTGAATAGTTGAGGTCACTGCCTTGTAGCTTTCGGCTGACGAAGTATATGGCGTTTTCTATTCGAGAATCCTTGGCTTCTTGTGCCAGGATGGCTCCGGCGGTGGTGTCTATTACCGTTAAGTATAGCAGTAGTGGCTTCTCCTTGTGTGGCGGATGTAGGATTGGGGTATTTACCAGGTACCTCTTAATCTGTTCAAAGGCTTCTTGGCAATCGTGATTCCATTCAACATTGGCAGTTTTCTTCATTAGCTTGAAGATTGGTTCACAGACTGTAGTCAACTGGTTGATGAAGCGACTAATGTATTGTAGTCTTCCCATGAATGCTTTGACCTCAGTTTCTGTACGGGGTGGCTTCATATCCATAATTGATTGAATCTTTCTTGGGTTAGTTTCTATTCCGCGCTCCGTGACAATGTATCCCAACAATTTTCCTCGAACAACCCCGAACGTGCACTTAGTAGGGTTTAGGCGCATGGAATGATCCCTCAGTCTGTTGAAGAATTTTCGTAAGTCAATTAGGTGTTGACCGTCGGAACCTTTGGAGTATATAATCATGTCGTCTACGTAGACTTCGATATCCTTATGAATCATGTCGTGAAATAAGGCAGTCACAGCACGTTGGTAAGTAGCCCCAACATTCCTAAGTCTAAATGGCATTACGGTGTAGCAATACGTACCACACGGAGTAGTAAAAGCAGTCTTTTCTTGGTCTTCTTCAACCATCTTGATTTGATTGTACCAAGAAAAACCATCCAAGGAGTAGTAAAAGCCATTGCATCTACCAACATGTCGATGTTGCGAAGCGGGAAATCATCTTTAGGACTTGCTTTGTTGAGATCACGGAAATCCACACAAACTCTGACTTTGCCATTAGCCTTCTTCACTGTAACAATGTTTGATAACCACGTCGGATATTCAATCACCCTTATGAAACCCACTCTGAGTAGCTTTTCTATTTCTTCTTTCACTTGCAGAGACCATTCTGGCTTGATGCGGCGAAGTTTTTGTTTTACCGGCTTGGCGTCTGGTGCTATCGGAATTCTGTGCTCTACGATGGAGTTGTCCAGCCCTGGCATATCCTTTTAGGACCATGCAAATACATCAACATACTCCTTGAGCAACCCAATCAGTGCTTCACGCTCTTCGTCTTGGGAGTGGGTTAGATACGTTGTTCGGACCTTTAGGTTTCTCAAGTTTCCCATCGGCTATGAGCTTTTGGATGACATGCTTGAGCAGTATGCAGTCGTCAGTGGTATGGCCAATGTAGTTATGGTACTTGCAAAATTTTTTTGCATCGAGGTTAGCCCTTTTAGTCAATGGTTCATAATTCTCAAGCGGCTTGATCAAACCCTTCTTTGTCAATACTTCAAAGACATTACTAGTAGGCATGCCAAAGTCGTCGAAATGATCTTCTTTCCGGGGAAAGCTGCTTGTAACTGCTTGGACATCGAAGGCGGAGTTGTCTTGGACCATGCTCACTTGTCCGGCCACTTCTTTAGCTTTAGGAGCAGAATTTGGCAGAGCTTTGTAGCGGAATAAGGTATTTCCACTCTTAGCAGTTTCTTTAATAACACCAGTAATACCGGCTTCATATCTGACCCCAGCGTCAACCATTTCCCACAGATCGGGAAAGTAACCATTACCAATCGCCACCCTAAGCTCGGGCAACAAGCACTTGAAGAAGATTTGATTTTGTTCCTTTGCCTTAGGAGGGTATTGAACTTCCACTAGCTTGTGGTTCCACCTCTTGTAGAAGTCATAGATAGGCTCGCCGGGCCTCTGCATCGTGTTCTCTAAATCAGTATGGTTGACGTGCCAATATAGGTTCGACTGATACTTCTCACAGAAAGTAGTGGTGATTTGCTCCCACGTCTCTCGTTCGGAGGGATCCAAACTCAAAAACCAACGGAGGGCAATTCCGTCCAAAGTGGTATGGAAGACTCGGGCCATTTGCTCGTTGGTGAAGTCATGAGCTCTCATGGCTAGCACATAACTGTTGAGATGAGTCTTGGGACAAGTAATACCATGGAATGTAGAGACCTTCGGAATCTTGAAATCTCTAGGTAGAGCACCCATGTTACTTGGGTCAATGGTCTTGACAATCGGAGCGGCTTGCTTGGAAACCGTATTGGAGAGCTTGCGGATCTGTTCTTACATGGAAACCACTAGGGGATGGTTGGAGAAATCCGCGCTACCATAGGATTGGGTAGCGGGAGAAGTAGTGGAGACTGTGGGCACGGCGACACCAATACTCAATGGTAGTGAAGGCGGTGGCAACTTGGTAGAGGACAAGTAACTACCCATCAATTCTGGTGATGGCTCATATGGACCCTTGCTGGAGGTTGCTTTAGTACCGAAATCAGGAGGAGTGACCCTTTGGTAGTTGGGCACCTTGAGAGGGATAGCATCCTTGTTGGAAAGGTAGGTAGCAGGCACTGTTTCATCTTGGACGAAGATCACTTCTTCAATGTGGAAGCTAGTTTCCACACCTTTCTTCTTCATCTCAGTGTGAAGATGATCTTTGAGCTCTTGGTTGACCCTTTCTAGAGACTTGCTTCTATCCTCAAGCTTAGAGATTGTAGCATGAGGTTGGTGAAGAAAGCATGGAGAGGTGGCAGAATGTCTGAGGGATTGATACTGGCGGCGATTTCTGGATCGGCAGAAACAGAGACTGGCGGGGTGGAGACATTAGGAGTAGTAGGCTCTGATGATGGAGACATTGCTGATGCAGAGACTGAAGACTGATCTTGCGGAAGTGTAAGGATCCTCCCCCTCGGGGCAAAATGAGTTCGCTCGAGGAAGAAAAGCCAAACACGGGAACTAAACATATTTAACGGAGTCACCACATTGTTAACTTTTAACCCAACAAATGAAAATGGTTAGAGATTAATGAGTTCGGAGGTCACGTTACGACTTGGGAAGAGTTTGACGTCACCCAAGTCGCCTCGGACAAAGCCGAGTCTCCCTTATGTTTGTTAACGAAAAGTGCATGTGTGTGTGTTTTTAACGAAAAACTGTAGTTTTAACTGGTTATTGATTTTAACAGAGGAAAAATGGTTTATTTACATAAACATTGATAAAACAAGATAGAAAAGAAAAAAACTCCCTCTGACCCAACTTAGCCGTACGGCTAGGAGGGGTCTTCCCGGGGATTTTGACAGTTTATCAAGAAAAAGTCTAGTTCCAGGCAGAAACAGAGCATTCTGCAGGAACTAGACCAAAAACTGTTCTGATTCCAGTTTATGTTTTAACCAAAATACATAAATAAACTCATTCATATGCTCTTTGATCATCAAATGAACCTCAAAACATGGATTTAAGGGTGATCAAGGCAATCATTGGAGAAATATCAAGAAGGGTGGCAAACATGCCATTTTGAATCAAAGTGACCATTTGATGAGTAAAGATTAGAACTTTACCATTAAAATGGCCCTTTCATGCAAGATTAATCCTTTAGGGACAAAAATATAATATAAAGATTGAATCTTTATGACCCAAACTTGGGGATTTTGGGCTAAATAAAAAATGGGGATGATAAAGATTAAGACTTTATCCCAAACATGATCATCATGGCCAAGATCATTTAATATAAACATAAATATATATATATATATATATATATATATATATATATATATATGCTTTCACCATATAAATGGATCCTTAAGCTTTTTATAACAAGGAACTAACAAATCATGATCATCCTAGGTTTTAACCACTTCTCATACCAAGATAGAGGGCACCTTGAGTCATTTCATGATTTGGATCACAATATGTATATATATGTAGCAATATATGTGCTTGAATGGACAAGTCTTACAAGAATGTAAAAGTGCTTGAATGGACAAGGCTTGCAAGGTAAAATAAAGAGCAATACAAGAACATAAACAAGATAATCAAGAAATAAAAAGAATTTTGAGATGGAGAGAAGATGGGGAGAAGGAGGATTCACCTATAGTGGGGGTTCTTGCCTATCTTCCTCTCTTTTCACTCAATTTATATGGTGGTTTTCTCTCAGTTTTCTATTCTGCAGAGTTTCCACTCTTTAATCACAATTTCTCCCCCCCCTAAAATGATAAGTAAGGGTCTCAATTTATAGGGACTAAGGGTGCCTAAACCAGCCGTACGGCTAGGCCCCTCTAGTACCCAAACCATCCGTACGACTCAGCCTGGCGAGCTTCTGGATTTTTCCAAATTTAATTCCAGAGCAGTCTTGGAATTTTCAGTTTATCCTAGTGAGGTCCTAGCCTATCAGTTTATCCCTGAATAGTGCTAAGAATTCCTATAAAGTTGGTTGGTTTCAGATTGGGGTACTTACAGAGCCCCTCGGCAACGTCGCTTTAGGAAAGTGGGGTTGTCGATAAAATAAGCATCCCAATTTGACGGGAAGATGGCTTGACCGATTTGGTTTACATGGTTGGGCCTAGGGGTATAGGATTTCTACGTATCCCGTTTGCGGGGAATCAATCCTAACGTAGTTCGGGATGAGAGAGAAGTTTTAAGGCTATCCAAACCTAAAGGGCTAGGCGGACACCAGTCATCATTTCCTAAGGGGACGAGCATGACTCTTGGCGAGTTCAGAGGCGGGACATGGTAAACTTGGCTCTATGGAGAGGGTTTGACTTACATAAGGAACCGTGACTCTCGGGGTCAGAGGCAGGACATGGTCAACTTGGCTCTATGGAGAGGGTTGACTTACACAAAGAAGCGTGACTCTTGGGGTCAAAGGCGGGACATGGTCAACTTGGCTCTACGGAGAGGGTTGACTTACACAAGGAAGCGTGACTCTGGGCGAGACAGAGGCGGGACATGGTCAACTTGGCTCTATGGAGAGGGTTGACTTACACGGGGATATGGTCAACTTGGCTCAAGGAAGAGGGTTTACTTACACAAGGAAGCGTGACTCTTGGGGTCAGAGGCGGGACATGGTCAACTTGGCTCTATAGAGAGGGTTGACTTACATAAGGAAGCGTGACTCTCGGGGTCAGAGGCGGGACATGGTCAACTTGGCTCTATAGAGAGGATTGACTTACACAAGGAAGCGTGACTCTTGGAGAGGCAGAGGCGGGACATGGTCAACTTGGATCTATGGAGAGAGTTGCCTTACACAAGGAAGCGTGACTCTTGGCGAAGCAGAGGCGGGACATGGTCAACTTGGCTCTATGGAGAGGGTTGACTTACATAAGGAAGCGTAACTCTTGGCGAGGCAGAGGCGGGACATGGTTAACTTGGCTCTGTGGAGAGGGTTGACTTACACAAGGAAACGTGACTCTTGGCGAGGCAGAGGCGGGACATGGTCAACTTGGCTCTATGGAGATGGTTGACTTACACAAGGAAGCGTAACTCTTGGCGAGGCAGAGGCAGGACATGGTCAACTTGGCTCTATGGAGAGGGTTGACTTACACAAAATGGTCTTACATTATTTTGGACTACTAGGGACAAGGCTTCAACCTATAATGACTATTCTGAGTCTAGGTTTGGTCAACTCCATCTTTGGGGAGTTTGACGGGAAAACTGGTCTTACGTCCGACTAAGGACTGCTGGGGACAAGGTCTCAACCTATAATGACTATTCTAAGTCTAGGTTTGACTTGGGTCAACTCCATCTTTGGGGAGTTTGACGGGAAAACTGGTCTTACATCCGACTAAGGACTGCCGGGGACAAGGTCTCAACCTATAATGACTATACTAAGTCTAGGTTTGACTTGGGTCATCTCCATATTTGGGGAGTTTGACCGGAAAACTGGTCTTACGTCCAACTAAGGACTGTCGGGGACAAGGTCTTAACCGATAATGACTATTCTAAGTCTAGGTTTGACTTGGGTCAACTCCATCTTTGGGAAGTTTGACCTGAAAACTGGTCTTACGTCCGACTAAGGACTGCCGGGGACAAGGTCTCAACCTATAATGACTATTCTAAGTCTAGGTTTGACTTGGGCCAACTCCATCTTTGGGGAGTTTGACCGGAAAACTGATCTTACGTCCGACTAAGGACTGCCGGGGACAACAGGTTTTCGCAATGGGACCACCTAAATATGTTCACTTAAGGGGAAGGATTTTATTGGGCTTAAGTCATGGACGGCTGGGTCAATCATGTTGGGATAGCAAATAAACAAGTAAATGGGCTTACATCGCGTGGGGACCTGTAGACACCCCGCCTTGGACCGCTCACCCCGATTGCACATTTGATCTTGTGTTTCTCCCCATTTTAAGTGTTTCTCGTTAGTTTCTGTCACTTCCGTTAAGTTCCTGACTGACTTCGTTAAGTCCAGGGACTAAACTGAATAACAGGGCTGACTTCCTAGTCCATTCTGTCAAAATTGCCTTATCTGAGTCGCGCGCCTCCGACAGGAGGAGCCAGACGCGCGCGCCTCCCGCCCCCAAAGCAGGAAGCGCGCGCCTCTGGGCGTCGGTTACAGATTTCTGGCCAAGATTCTCTCCCTTGCTCAATTTACAGGATTTTGCCCGGGAAGAATTTCTTGGTGACTGAGTTTTGGCACCAAAAACATCTCTCTTTCACCTATAAAAACCCCCCTTTACCTCCATTTTGGGGACCTTGGATCTTTTACTCTAAAATCTTACATTTTCAACAAAGAAGCCAAATTTCTTACCTTCAAGGCATTTCCAAGGGCATTCATCATGAAGTGTTTGAAGTCTCTCGAAGACTAGGTAAAAACCATTTCCTTCCTCTTCTCGACTTCATCTCTTTTCTCTTTCTTTTTGTTTTATCAAAGTGCAATCACCCAAATCATTTTGGGACATGACTCTAATGATCACCTCATCTCATTGAGGTTGGTTAAGGAGTTATCTCCTACATTCCAAACTCTATTTTAAAACCCCTTTTTACAATTTAAAGAAGAAGAAGAAGAACGTTTATCATTCATGTAGATTCTGATCAAGCAAGACCGACTTTAGTTGGGCGAGATTGGTGTTTCGGTACTTCCCATCTCGTAATCTAACCTCCAAACCGCAAAACAAAGAATCTCTGTTTTCGTAATCAAACATAGGCTATTATCAATAGGTTTTTCTTATGTTCCTCAAAACATAGGTGGCGACTCTAAACAATCTAAAACAAGTTAGACATCCTAGGATAATTCACCGCTCTAGCCAAGTTGTGGTTTCCCGGGGTATCTACAGTGGCGACTCCGCTGGGGACATTTGAGGGTTAAACTTGCATTCTGATCAAAATCTACATCTTTTCTGGGCATTCTGACTCCTGATGGGGGAGGCGCGCGCTTCTGGGCTCTTCAGCCTAAGGCGCGCGCATCCCGCATCATGGACCAGAATCGCCCGTTTCTTCATGTTCTTCATCTTCTTCTTCTGCTATTCTTTACTAATCATTTCTGCAGGGGTTACAATATGCACATAGGACCAGGGCAATCCCCTAATTCCAAAATCTGACAATCTGACAGGTACCCCAGATGCGCGCGCCTCCCATATTCATTGCGCAATGCGCGCGCTCCCACATCACTTCCCTGAGGCGTGCGCTTCTGGGCAATTTCCCAGAACAGAAACAGGTCTCAGAACAGAGCAGTGTGATAGGGGTGTGGGCACAGTTGCCTGCATCAATGGTTATTCTGAACTTCAGACTGTTTATTTTTATGTTTTATTTACCGGTCACACGGGTGATTCGGGAGTTGTAATTTATGTGCTTATGTGTTTTCTTTTATCTTTCTTTTCAATTTTTTTTTTTTTTTTGTCACGTGATAGACCTCACACTACATGCACATATTCCTATGAACTGCTCACTATCGAGTCGCACAAGTCCAACCCCAAACCCGTTGAGGCCCGTCCTAGAAAGTTTCAAGCTCCACTCGACCTTGGCTCTTTCGAAGCGGTAAACCTCAGCCCGTGGCGTAGTTCAAGACTACATGCCGGGGGTGACCTTTGAGCCTCATATTCAAGCCGAGCACAAGCACACAATTCTAGTTAAGGTCTAACACTCCGTGACTCAAGTCGGTTTCCATGTACCGAGATTTCCCTAAACTAATGTCTTCAAATCATACATGCCAACTTGTTGAAACGGACGCAATAAAAATCCGTCCCCAAAAGTGGTTATTTTGGACGAAAATAAAAATCCGTCCCGCATGTATGATTTACTACATTAATTTAGTTTAATCCCGATACATGTAGGATTCACAAACGCGATGGAATCCGATGAGTATATGGGACCGCAAGATGGTCTATATACTAGTGTGACGATTCCATTATTTTCGTAGAAACCCCAAAAGGGATCTATTCCCTCCGACTTATAAAATAAATAAAAAAAAGAGTCTTTTCTTATGTGGTTCGAGTCGTGTGCCCAAATGTGTGTTCTAAGCCTCTTCGTGGACCGCAAGTGTTACTCAAGACTGACAAGGGCCTCTTCTGCAATATAGGTTCAATTGGTACTTACAGAGTCTACCGGGATTCAGCAAATCGGTTAGTCCGTGAAGAGATCACTCCAACAGCTCCTACATCAACCATGACCGGCAGCAGCAACACCATGTCTCTCGAACAGCTTTCAACCATGGTCCAACTCCTCCAAGAGTAAGTCTCCACCCTTAATAAGGAGGCACAAAGCAAAGACGACATTTGGCAATCCCACCTCGACAGCCAAAGGGAGGCCCACGAGGCCGAGATGGAGCTAATGAAAGAAAAGCTCACCAATCTTGCCAAGGGGAAGAACAACAATAACGATGACGAATCTGAGTGGACCGAGGGTTTGTTCAAAAGTCCTTATGTCAACACCCGCACCAAGAAAATGGGAGAACCGAGTTCCGAGAACAATGAGCCCAAAATGGTGGATTCTATCATGGCCTACATCGACCAAAAATTCAATGGCCTCAATATGGGGAAAGGCTCCGACACAAGCCTTTATCAATCATCCATCCTCATGAGTACTATGGCCGCTCTTCCTGATAAGTTCAAGATGCCCGACATAAGCAAATTCAAGGGCAACTCTTGTCCTTTGGCTCACATTGAGACTTATATTTGGGCAATGGTTCCGAAGAAGGTCTCCCCCAAGGTGATGGCTCAATGCTTTCCTCTCACTCTCGAGGGGGCGGCAAAAGATTGGTATGCTACTCTCCCGCTCACTGTCCATCTTGATTGGGACTCCGCCATACTTGCCTTCAAGAACCAATACCAAGGCAACACCACTCACCGGCCCACAAGGAAAGAGCTAGAGAACACTACTCAACGAGACCATGAGTCCTTCATCGACTTCACAAGGAGGTGGAATGATAAACTCTCCGAGATTGTGGAAAGGCCAAATACCAAGGAGCAAATGGACATCTTTCTCAAATGTCTCAAAATTGATCTCCGCACCCACCTAAGTGGGGCTTTCTATGCGGATTTCTCCCAAATGTATGAGGCGGGGGTCCGAATGGACGAGTTGCTCAAATAGGTGAAGAAAAGTGCTCCTAGCTACCGCTACAAGGCCGCTTCCAACTCCACAAAAGAGGCCTCGGTCAACGCCGTCACTATCGATAAGGGGAATTACAAGAAGGTTCCTCCACCCCAAGGGAAGAAGTCTCGAAATGACCGTGTCTACACGCCTCTCCAAGGCATGATTCAACCGAAGTGTTCGAAGTCCTCAAAGCAAAGGGTCAAGTCACACCCGTACAAGGGTACCAACCCAGACGGTCCACCCCAATCATGCTCACCACAAATATTGTGGCTACCACCAATATAGTGGCCACACCACCGAGAATTGCTTCGTTCTCCGCAATGTTATTCAAGGTCTCATAGACAATAAAGAATTTGTAGTCACTAATAGCGAACATGTCAATGTAATAGAGATAGGAGAACTCGAGGGGACCACCCATTCAATCCCAATTGTGAATGGGGGCCCCAATATTATGAATAAACTTGACAATTCTTGTTATGTTGTAACTTACGATGAGGTAATGAGGGAAGTACTAGAGAATAGGAAAAGAGAAGCAAGATGGGAACGTCAACATGCTAACTCGATCCGGTCGAGTCATAGCAAGCAACCCTTCCACTTCCGCACCAAGCTCCTCTTCTCAAAGGCCATAAGCTCGCGACACTCCTGAAGATCCTCTACTTGTCCAACTCAAGAAAACTCAAGCCAACATCTCTATTTGGGACCTCATTGCATCCTCAAAGAAACACCGAGATCTTGTCATCCGCAATCTCGATGATACATCAGTTTCTCCCGATACTACTCCCGAGGACCTCACGGCAATGATCGGTCACATTCATTTTGGCAACGTCATCACCTTTGCCGATATGGACCTTCCACCATTTGGTTCCAACCCACAACGAGGCTATTTACCTCAAGGTACGAGCAAGGGGAGACCCATCTCAAGAGTCTTAGTGGACGGTGGTTCCGCACTCAACTCATGCCTGGCAGAATCATGGGCATACTGGGGCTTAAGGATTCCGATTTGAAGCCTTCTACTCAAGTAATCCGAGGTTATGACAGCACCGCCCGTACAGTCATGGGCATGATCGAAATAGACATTGAGTTTGGGAGCATGGTCATGTCCGTTCCATTCCAAGTGCTTGACATCCCGGCCTCGTTCAACTTGCTTTTGGGTCGACCATGGATTCACAGTTCTAATGCCGTCCGTCAACTCTCCATCAATGTGTCAAGATCCGAAATGGTGATGAAATAGTGACCGTCATGGCCGAAAACGTCACTATCCACAGAAAAGGTGAGCCCGTCCACCAAGTTCAGCATGGTTTACCAGACTCCACTCTCTCCGGCGTCTCAATCAACGCCATTGACAAAGAAGGGGAAACGGATCATGGACCCCCAGCAATCACAAAGTCCTCCGCATGATGAGGAATATGGACTACTTCCCTGGTTTAGGCCTAGGGAAATATCAACAAGGAATCCTACATCCTGTGCAAATCCCATTTGTCAAGAACACATTCGGTTTAGGGTACGAGCCTTCCAAAGAAGACTTGAAACAAGAGCAAGCATCAAGAATGAAAAGGCCCGAGCTCGTAAAGAAGGCCGTCGTTATGAGGTCCCTAATCTAAGGCCTTACCGCAAGACGTTGAATGGCTATTTTGTCTGCCAAGGGGAAGACGTTCCATACATGATCTTTCCCGAGCCGTGGGTTAACAATAAGGGTGTCAAAAAGCCCGGTCTCGAAATCTTCTCCGATTGTGAGATCCAGAAATCCGAAAGGGAACCAACTCCCATGTCGCCCCGTGAATGGTGGGGAAGGAAGGTGACTATAGAGTCCGAGACAGAAATCATCGTGGGGGAAGAACTGACAGAGCTTGCCATAATGAATGAATGCCAAGTCAACGCCATCCACGACACCGTCATCATGAATGAGACAATCAGTGAGATCCACCAAGCTCCGAGCCGATCAACAATTGGTATTCATGAAAGGGCCCGTGGTATCCGAAGAATTCTTAGTCCAAGAAATGGGTTGCAAACCCCGCACAACAACAAAGGAAGAGCGGCTCACACTTACTTTTGAGTCCGAGAGTGTCTCTAATACCCTCACCCAAGAGGATTTGGAGGCCATAGCCGAGCGTGTGTTTCCTTTCTTTGCTAATGAAAAATTTGATATTTCTGAGTACCCTGAGATTGCAAACATCATAAATGATGAATTAACTAATAATGAACTTAACGAACAAGTTAATAACGATTCAAATTATGATGAAATAGACCACGAAAACACAACATACTTAAATGAACTTGCTCAACAAGTCCGTAGTCGTGGTGAGAATGGTCCAGGGCTGACGAAGAATTGCATGTTGTTAATCTGGGTACCGAAGAGAGCCAAGAGAAACTAAGATCGGAAGCTTCTTCAAGGGGGACGACAGAGACAGATTGACTGCACTACTACGGGAGTTTGTGGATGTGTTCGCATGGTCATACAAAGACATGCCGGGTTTGGACAGAAAGGTAGCGGAGCACAGAATTCCGATCAGAGAAGATGCCAAGCCATAAAGCAGAAGCTCAGAAAGATCAAGCCAGAATGGTCTCTGCAAGTCAAAGAAGAAATTGAGAAGCTCCTCAGTGTGGGTTTCATCAAGGTTATCGAGTATCCGACATGGTTAGCCAACATCGTGACAGTCAGAAAGGCAAACGGCAAGGTACGAGTTTGTGTGGACTTCCGGGATTTGAACAAAGCTTCCCCAAGGATGATTTTCCACTCCCTAACATCGACATGCTGGTCGACTCCACTGCTGCCTACGAGGTTCGCTCATTCGTGGATGGGTTCGCTGGGTACAATCAGATTCTCATGGCTGAGGAAGATCAACATAAGACAGCCTTCACAACACCGTGGGGGGTACCTTTTGCTACACAGTCATGCCATTTGGGTTAAGAAATGCTGGGGCTTCCTACCAAAGAGCCATGACAGACTTGTTCCACGATATGATTCACAAAGAAATCGAGGTCTATGTGGACGACATGATCATTCACTCCAAAGGGACCGATAGTCAACATTTAATCGATCTCCGCAAGTTCTTCGAAAGGCTTCGTCAACACAAGATGAGGCTCAACCCTGCAAAGTGCACGTTCGGGGTTATCCGAGGCAAAGTCCTTGGTTATATGGTCACTGAAAGGGGAATTGAAGTAGACCCCTCCAAAATCAAGGCAATCATTGACATGCCTCCTCCAAAGACACAGAAAGAGATCAAAGTTTCATGGGCAGACTGCAATACATCAGTCGGTTTGTGCACCAACTCACTTCCATGTGCGAGCCAATCTTCAAGCTACTCAAGAAGAATGTGGCTCTAGAATGGACCGACGCGTGCCAAGAAGCCTTCGACCAAGTGAAGCATTACTTGACGTGCCTCCTGTTCTAGTTCCGCCGCACAAGGAGAAGCCTTTTTGCTCTATCTCACTGTCAATGATGAAGTCCTAGGGGCTATGTTAGCACAAGAGCAAGAGAGTCCACAAAGGAGAATGCCATTTATTTTGTCAGTCGCCGATTCCAAGGAGGCGAAAAGAACTACTCTGTCTTGGAGAAGTCATGTGCAGCATTGGTTTGGGTCACTCAAAAGCTCAAACACTATATGGAAGCTTTTCCGATCAAGCTAGTAGCAAAGGTGGACCCGCTCCGCTACATCTTCGAGAAGCCTTTCATGTCAACAAGAATAGCCAAATGGTACTTCATGCTCGCCAGCTATGATATCACTTACGTCACACTAAAATCCGTCAGGGGGAAAGTGTTCAGTGACCAGCTTGCCGAATTCCCGTGTGACGAAGTGAAGGGGGGACGTACAGTTCCCCGACGAGCATTTAATTTGTACTGCAACCGAGGAAAATAAGTGGCAACTTTTTTTCGATGGCGCCGCCAATAAACACGGTTTTGGTATAGGAATATTGCTTGTCGATCCAAAAGACATCTACACTCCCATTGCCATCCGTCTGGAATTCGAAGCTACCAACAACATTGCCGAGTACGAAGCATGCATAGCAGGGCTCGAAGCAGCTCTCGAAAGAAACGTCACGGAACTAGAAGTATTCGGCGACTCTTTGCTCCTTATCAATCAGCAATCGGGTAAATGGCGAACCCAAGACCCGACTCTCCAACAGTATGGTCAGCACCTTGAAGAATTGGTTGAACAATTCCAAGAGATCACTTTCAACTACCTGCCAAGGGATAAAAATCGCTTCGCCGATGCACTGGCCACTATAGCTTCATTAGTCGAAATGCCCAAAGGGAAAATGGTGAAGCCTTTCAAAATTGCCCAAAGGAACAGTCCGGCATACTGCATGAGTATCGAGATCAACGAGGTTCAAACAAACTCTCCGTGGTATTCGGATATCATGAATTTCCTCAAAGATGGCACTTATCCCGAGAATAGCAATAAGAAATCTCAAGCGGCTCTGCAAAGGCTAGCCTCTCGGTACGTACTGATTGGGGACCGAGTCTACAAAAGGCACCACGACGGGGTCAATCTCTTATGCGCCAATGAGGCCGAAGCTCAAGAGATAATGTGTGAAGTGCACGAAGGAGAGTGTGGACCCCATATGAATGGGTTTATGCTAGTCAAGAAGATACTCCGCATTGGTTACTATTGGAGCACTATGGAACGAGACTGTATCAAAAAAGTCAAAAAGTGTGCCAAGTGCCAATTCCATGCTAATCTGCAACACGCTCCACCCTCGCAACTTTACAACATGGTCACACCTTGGCCTTTCTCTTGTTGGGGGATAGACATCATCGGTAAAGTCCATCCTGCCGGAAGCAATGGGCAGTCATTCGTCCTAGTGGCCGTCGACTACTTCACAAAGTGGGTCGAAGCACAAGCCTATCGGACCCTCAACGCCAAGAAAGTGGCCGAATTTGTAAAGATTAATATCATGTGCCGATACGGCGTGCCTCATGAAATCATTTCCGACAACGGCTCTCACTTTGAGAAGGAAATGGATGCACTTTTGGTAGAATACAAGATCACCAAGCACAAGTCATCTCCTTACCGTCCCCAAGCAAATGGCGCGGTCGAAGCAGCAAATAAGACCATCGAGACCATCGTCAAGAAAATGGCCTCAACAGGAAGGGATTGGCCCGAGAAGCTACCTTTAGCATTGTGGGCTACCGCACATCAATACAGTCAGCTACAGGAGAAACTCCTTATGCATTAGTCTATGGTTCTGAAGCCGTACTCCCAATCGAACTTGAAGTCCCATCTCTACGGGTCCTCCTCGAGAATGAAGTCAACGAGGTCGATTGGATGCAAAGTCGATATGAACAGCTAGCCTTACTCGACGAGAAAAGGCTAAGAGCACTCGAACGCACGAGGGCGTATCAGCAAAGGATGGCAAGAGCTTTCAACAAAAAGGTAAAGCCTCGAAACATCAATGTGGGAGATTGATTCGGTCTTAGACAACATCCTCCTAATGCCATGAATCCCCTGGGGAAATGGGGACCCCGATGGATCGGTCCGTACGTGGTCAAAAGATACTAAGCGGCGGTGCAGTCCGGCTCGTGGATTTAGATGGTGACCAGCTGCCAAAGGAGGTCAACCTCGACAAGCTCAAGAGGTTCTATGCTTAATAAACAAAGACCATTTAAAAAAAAAAAAAAAAAAAAAATCGCTCGCTAGGTTGAAAACCCGCAAGGGCGGCCTAGGCAAAAATTTGAGCACGTGCAAAAAAGAAGCCCGCTAGATTGAAAACCCGAAAGGGCGGTCTAGGCAAAAAACAGGGTGCACACAAAAAAAAATTTAAAAAAATGGTCTTTGTTTGTTTGAACTACGAAGACCTGAGCCTCCCAACTGGAGGAACGTAGGCAACCTTCGGGTGCGGTCTAAAACATATCAAAAATACCCAATTCACTTCAAATAACAAGATGTAATTTTTATTCATTCAATGAATTATTCAAACCATTACAACGGATTTATTGAGCAACAAAAGACATCAAAATATTAAATCCTAAAACAAAGTGGTCTAATTGCAATCTCTTGGGGTACAAAGAAAAATCTAATCTTTCTTAGGTTTGGGAACCCATTGCTTCTTGTTATGTCCTTTAGTCTTCTTGATGGGGACGGAACATTCTTGGGACCGCCAAGACGGGAGAAAACGCTAGGACGGGACGGAGCTTCATCAACGGCTTTCCCTTTGCCCTTATCAAGCGGAGCCTTAGCGGGGACAACCATGGGACACTTCCACACATAGGTGGAATTTCCATTACCTTTCTTCTTCTTGGGAAATGACGGGGTCTATAGTCCCGCACATGATCACCGGTCTCACGGGGTCAACAACATCGTCATTGGGCCTTCCCAAACGATCAAAAATGCTCGGACGCTTCTCCACCATCGGGATGGACCCCACAGCTGGAACGACATTCACCACTGGAACGGACTTCTCACCCTCGGGGGCGGAAACCTTAACTTCAAAGGAGAAAGTCATTGGGGCCATTATGACAAGAATTTGTGGTTTAAGAGGAGAAAGTGTTTGCAAAAGAGTGCTGTGTGACCATTCTGGTCGAAAATGGTTCAAAATTTATAGCTGTTGGAACATTCTGATCAGAAAAAGAAAGGGGCTGTAATTCAGCAGGCCAGAAGCGCGCGCCTCCGACCAAGGCTGCACAACGCGCGCGCCTCCCACAAGCAAGGCCCAACGCGCGCGCCTTTGACAGCAGTTCAGACAGAAACAACCCTTGTCAGTTCAGAATAGAACCCAAGCACTTCAACATATCCAACCTACAGCAAAATCAAATCCCAGCAACAAAAAGGAGTTCAAGCATCAACAACAAGCATCCTTTGGGCACACATTTGTTTGTAAAGAGTCGACATCTAAGATCGAGTCGCTAATAAAACATAAAATGAGTAGTAAGATAACTAGGATTGTAAATACATGTTAAATGTTATTACAGGCAAAAATAAAATTTTTTCAATCCCTCATCCCCTCAGCCACAACAGCTCGGGCACATCATCACCAGCACTGTGCTCACCCCCTGCTACCACTCTCGGTCTCCTCATCGTCATCATCATTCTCATCATCATCATCATCATCCTCAGACTCAGATGTCTCAATCACAACATCTGGACGGGTCCTCTTGGCAGCTCTCCCTGATGAACTAGCGCCACCCCGGCTCTGGCAACCTTCTCGGCTCAGACTCCTACTATGGCTACCTCCGTGGCTCAAACTCCTGCTCAGCGACTGCTTTGCTGAAGAGACAGCCTCATCAATGTCCAGTGCAACATCCCTGCAGCCTCGTCCCATGCCCCGAGCACCTCGGGCAGCTCCTCTCGCAGCACCAGAGACAACACCAGCAGCATCTCTAGTCATGGCAGCAATATCCCTGCACAGCTCCAGCACCCTCTCCTCCAGCTGGCGAAGCCTCCGTCTCATCCCTTTGTTCTGCCTACCCAAGTGCCTATAAGCAGCTATAGGTACCTGTTGCAACGGAGAACAGAAAAAGGAAGTTACATCGAATACAAAGGACAAGAAAACAAGACTGGAACTGAGAAATGCAAAGATGGTCAGAAAAACATACCACAGCAGCCTGAGCAGGAGGCTCTCTCTCCAGTGACATATCCTTGGGAACAATCTCCCTCTGCTCCTCAAAGACCCCGAAGTTGGAATAAGTGTAATAGGGAGGAGGCAAAGGAGGATCAAAACAATACCTGGCACCGGTAGTATAAAACCGAGCGGAGGTCATAGGAGCAGCCTGTGATCTCCTCGGATCAGCAAACATGAAGCCTTGCATCAAGTTATTCTCCCTGAAGAGGCCATAATCCTGATCCAAGTGAATATAAGGGACGGCATCAACCCCTACCATGTATGCCGCGCGATCAGCCTCTGAAAGTGACCTCCAATTACGAGGGCAAAAAGGAGGAACGTCTAGAACTGCAGGACGAGGGGGGGGGTGTAAAAGTCTATCACCTGGGTACCATACTGCCAGAACACTCTATCTCCCAAATACAGAGCCATGCACTCACCGAACTCATCAAAAGCCGAGAACGGGTAGGAATAAGAGTATGCTCAAACCAGTGCTGAACTGATCTCCACGGATACAAAGAGAAGGAAACGGACTCAGGCCTCAGGTGTCCAAGTGCCATCGGGCTGAAGTAAGACTAATGGGGTTCGTGCCAGTCTTCACATTCCTCTCCTTATACGCCCACCGTGCGCAGTTCGGATACTGGGGCTGGCCTTCCTTGGCAATCTTGAAATCCCTCAGATTCAGGATAGCAAAAGCCCAAAGCTGTAGACAAGAGGCAGAAACAAAGTTAATGACAGTCAACGAAAAAGGCAGTTATGACCAAGGCAAGGAGAATATAAAAGGACGTAAGTGGTATACCTCCCACAGCAAGCTGAAGCCCGTAACCGAGCTAGTGGTCGAGCGGCTGGTCAAATCCATGCCGTGGTAACAAGCAGCTAAGCCCACTGCGTCCCAGTTATACTGGCCGATCTGATCCAAATCCACTAACAAGTCAAGCAAAGCCAAGGAGGCCGAAGATCCCCCGTTGGCAAACAAAGTATGGGATAACAAGTACCAATAAAGCAACGGGCCACGACATCGACCCGATCAGAAGTAACACCTCGAGCCTCAGCCATCAAGATGCTGAAATAAGCCTAGATTCGTCCCCATGTCACTCGAGAATTCTTGACCTCGAACCGGCAGTCAACCAAAGCCAGTAACTCGTCCGGAGTCCGGACAGCCCCTCTCAAACCAAAAGGGACAGGCATCCCCATGAACGGCAAGCCCGTCAAATATGTGATATCGGTAGGCATCATAGTCACCTCGCCCATGGGTAAATGGAAGGTATGGGTGGTGTTCCACCATCTTTCCCTCAATGTCTGGACCACATCGGGGTCATTCTTCAAAGCTGGGAGGCTGGTGACAAAAAGACCAAAATGAGTCCCTGTAACTCGGGCCCGAACATTCTCAGGCAACCTCTTCCATATAGAGATGGGCCCATGAGCCCCACCACGAATCTCTGTCAGACGGGTCCACTGCTGAAAAGAAAAACAGCAAAAATTTCATCAGCATGACTGCTAGAAAACGGATGAACTCAACACAGAGATTTCAATGGCAGAACTATGCACAAACAAGTGTGTGAATATAAAAATGGGCACCCCAACATGTTTCTTACAACAAATCAGCAGCAATGAACAACATGCAAAGAGTGATCAATAAAGCTGCTGCAGCAATATTTCGGGTAAAGAAAACGGAACTTCATGAAATCCGAAATCGACAAGAAAGGTGAGGCATTCTTACCAAACCCGAAGTCACGAAGTGAGAAATGTGGGTATGAGGCCGGAAAGTAAGCAAGCTCGGGTCCATAGCTTCAATCCCAATTTCGGGCTCCTCGCCCTATGGCATCTCGAACGGAGGTGATTGCTGACGATCCGACATCGTTTCTGTGACGGAATTGATCCTAGAACAGCAAGAAGGTGTTTTGAGGTGGTTTCTCCGCGAAAATTGGGCTTGGAATTTGGAGGGTTCTTCAAAATTTTGAAAACTTGCCGAAAACAGTGAACCGCCTGTTTAAATATGCTGAACTTATGCGCCAGGCGCGCGCCCCCCGACATACTCATCCGAGGCGCGCGCGTCCCATAACGAGGCCCAGACGCGCGCTCTTCCCATCATCAGGCAGGTTCAGAAGCAGTCTCCCATGCAAGAAACCATGCACCGTATCAAGGTTTCCCCATGGATTCTGAACTCCCTAAGTTCTGCCACGGGTGCCATACCCCCCTCAAGAGTCAATCTCAACATTTTATCCCCAGCAGGAACATTTTTCTGGTCGCGGTCAACTGTACCCGCACCCTACAATTCAAAAAACGTCAAGTGTGACTCCAAGTGGCACGAGACTTCAAAGCAATACCTCATCAACGGATTTCACTAACGGATTCGTCTCCAAAGGTTCACTAACGGCCTCCTCGAAGGTTCACTAACGGCCTCATTCAAAGGTTCACTAACGGCCTCATCAACGGATTTCACTAACGAATTCGTCTTCAAAGGTTCACCAACGGCCTCTTCAAAGGTTCACTAACGGCCTCTTCAAAGGTTCACTAACGGCCTCGTTCAAAAGGTTCACTAACGGCCTCATTCAAGATATTCAGCCGGCAGGTTCACCTAACGGATCATGCCACCCCCTCTATCAACAAAAGCCGCTCACACAGGGGGCGCACCACTATCTCTCGCAATTTCAAATTCCCGCTTTCATCGAGTCTTTGCTTTTTCTTGGTGATGTCCTCGGTGGGTGTTTTTAACTTACATCAACGCGTTTTGCTTTGCAATCCACGTCGCCGAGGGGCTCTGTAGACACCCCGCCTTGGACCGCTCACCCCGATTGCACATTTGATCTTGTGTTTCTCCCCATTTTAAGTGTTTCTCGTTAGTTTCTGTCATTTCTGTTAAGTTACTGACTGACTTCGTTAAGTCCAGGGACTAAACTGAATAACAGGGCTGACTTCCTAGTCCATTCTGTCAAAATTGCCTTATCTGAGTTGCGCGCCTCCGACAGGAAGAGCCAGACGCGCGCGCCTCCCGCCCCCAAAGCAGGAAGCGCGCGCCTCTGGGCGTCAGTTACAGATTTCTGGCCAGGATTCTCTCCCTTGCTCAATTTACAGGATTTTTCCCGGGAAGAATTTCTTGGTGACTGAGTTTTGGTACCAAAAATATCTCTCTTTCACCTATAAACCCCCCCCCCCCCCCCTTTACCTCCATTTTTGGGGACCTTGGATCTTTTACTCTAAAATCTTACATTTTCAACAAAGAAGCCAAATTTCTTACCTTCAGGCATTTCCAAGGGCATTCATCAAGAAGTGTTTGAAGTCTCTCGAAGACTAGGTAAAAACCATTTCCTTCCTCTTCTCGACTTAATCTCTTTTCTCTTTCTTTTTGTTTTATCAAAGTGCAATCACCCAAATCATTTTGGGATATGACTCTAATGATCACCTCATCTCATTGAGGTTGGTTAAGGAGTTATCTCCTACATTCCAAACTCTATTTTAAAACCCCTTTTTACAATTTAAAGAAGAAGAAGAAGAACGTTTATCATTCATGTAGATTTTGATCAAGCAAGACCAACTTTAGTTGGGCGAGATGTGTGTTTCAGTACTTCCTATCTCGTAATCTAACCCCTGAACCTCAAAACAAAGAATCTCTGTTTTCGTAATCAAACATAGGCTATTATCAATAGGTTTTTCTTATGTTCCTCAAAACATAGGTGGCGACTCTAAACAATCTAAAACAAGTTAGACATCCTAGGATAATTCACCGCGCTCTAGCCTAAAGCCGTGGTTCCCCGGGGTATCTACAGGACCGCTGGGGGTTAATTATTCATATTTGAGGGAACTTAATTCATTTCTATGCCAAGAGTCATGTTTGCATGATCCAAGGAGAAGCAAATGTTTGGGGCATTTATGATATGGTTGGGGGTTTTGAATGAGGGGTCATAAAGCCAACCTCCCAACAAGAAATCATCAATTCTATCAGGGCTAAAGTAGCCGTACGGCTAAGGAAGTGGGTGCCCTTTTTCATTGAATTTTGTCCTGGTTCTGGTCATCTTCTCAAGTTCCCTCTCCAGAAGCATTTCATTTTCTTCTTCCTTCGAAGCTCTTCTTTCCATGGAGTCTTTTCTCATGAAGAAACCACCAAAATTGTCCAAGATTGATCAAGAATTCTGTGAGGGCAACCTTAGGCTTTGGATGCGGCATCATATATAGGGAGAACAAGGGTATTTTCCTAGCCAAATTTGGGCTTTGATCTCTTTGGTCTCTCAAGGAATTCATTCCGGATCTTGAGCTTTTGAGGGCCGCTGCGTCCTTTTGGGATATCCGGAGACATGTGTATTGCTTTTCCTACAACGAAATCACTCCGACATATGAGGATTTCAAGGCTTTGGTGGGAGGTATAGACATGGAGGTCGTTGCTCTTCCCTCGATTGACGATATGATGTGCGTTGAAAGGTTGGTCTTGCTTCTTGGAATTCCTTTGAAAGAGGCTCAATGCATGGTCCTTAATCATACCTTTATTGACATTTCGGATCATCCCGAGAAATTCATGGATCGCATGGATGAGGCCTCTTGGAACGCCTTTGGGTTGTGCATTCTTGCCTTTTTCTACATGGTTGTCTCTAAGGGTACTTGTCATAGGGTTTTGCTGAGCATCCTCGAGGAGTGTCTT
The DNA here is from genome assembly GCA_026119855.1 of Campanula takesimana. Classification (NCBI taxonomy): domain Eukaryota; kingdom Viridiplantae; phylum Streptophyta; class Magnoliopsida; order Asterales; family Campanulaceae; genus Campanula; species Campanula takesimana. The sequence goes on along the minus strand of JAOWBW010000828.1, from coordinate 68,718 downwards.
GCGGGGAAGGACATTGTTCCTTTGATCTTGGGGGAGACCCTTCATGGCATGGACCGCTTAGCCTTGGGTGATGGTTTCATGCACAGTGGCAGCCCCGCCCTTCTTACCATGTGACTGCGGGAGAGACTGATGGCCGTTCCCGAGGCTCCTCTTTCTCATAAAACCATGGTCTTATTCTTTGAGGGGCATACTTTTAGACTTTTCTCAGGGTGACTGGGAGGCTTATATGGCTCAACTCCGGACTTCACAGATCCGCTGGTGGGTCTCGTATTGGTGCATTGGCTCTGTGAGGGAGTATCAGGATGACTCCCCTATTGTTCAGGTGCCGGGACTCTTGGGGTCGTCCTTCTACATCCCTACATTAGTTCGCAGACAGTTTGGGTTACAAAAGACTCCTTTGTTGGTGTGGTCAGGTATTAATCCGGAGCATTTGAGACCTCCATCGTTATCTATGTGGGATCCGTCCACCATTTCACTCCTTTCCCGGTCATGGACATGTTCCCTCTTTTCGGCTCGGGTACTTCTCAAGGGTGTGGCTAGCGCGGTTTTGACCACAGTTTACCTGGATTGGTATGAACAGACCATGGGCAGACTCAGAGACTCATTGAGGAGAGGCATGAGGCCTTTCTTGGGGGTGATTGTGATGCTAGTAGGGTTTTTAGGGAGGCTGAGGCCGTGTCGAGTGGCCACAACCGTACTGGGGATGTCGTTGAAGACTATCAAATCATGGCTGAGAGGAGGATGGCCATGGAGCCTAAGCTCGAGGCACAAATGGAGGATCTCCGGGCTAAGGCAACAGTTGACATGGCTTTGAGGGTGACTACTAGGCTTGCAGAGGAGACCGGGAGAGTAACCGAGCTTGGGAGACAAGAGATCGAGATCTTTGATGTGAAGAAGAAGAAAACTCGGAGGAGTCAAAAGAAGAGGCGGAAAGATGAGGAGTAGTGATGATTCCCACTGTCCTAAGTATCCACCCATTGCCATTGCAGACACATTAGTTTGATTAGGTGTTTTATTTATATTTTTTTTAACATGTCATTGAGACGAGAGTAGACCGTGCTTGAACTCATCAAAGAAGTGTTTGAACCGTGGTGGAGGTGGTTACTTATTATGAAGTTTCCTTTAAGAACCAAATTTGAATTTTATTTATTTTTGAGATTGGACCATTGATTGGCTACCTATGTTCCCCTTTTATAAATAGGACTAAGGGGCTCAGGTCATCGTAGTTCATTTTTCATGATTTATGGTGCGACCCTTTTTTTCCCTAGACCGCCCAATCAGGTTTTCAATCTAGGTGGGTATATTCTTTTAGAACTCATCATTTTTTTTTAAACAAAGTATCGGCGGAGCTTGTCGCCGTTGACCGGGTGCATGAAGGGGTTTCCATCCAAATCTGTGAGTCTCATTGCTCCTCCCGAAAAAACATCTTGCACCACAAAGGGACCGATCCATACGGGTTCCCATTTTTCGTCGGGATTATACCTTCCCGGGGGTTTTTCTTTGAGAACCAGGTCTCGTACCCGAATTTGTAGGGGCTTCACCTTTTTGTCAAAGGCTCATGCCATTCTTCCTTGGTAGGCACGGATGTGTTCTATGGCTTTCAAACGGCGTTCATCTAGCAAGGCCAATTCATCGTGCCGGCTTTGGAGCCAATCTACCTCATGAATTTGATTTTTTAGTAAAACCCTTAGAGATGGGACCTCCAATTCTGCCGGAAGCATGGCCTCCATCCCGTAGGTGAGAGCAAAAGGAGTTTCCCCGGTGGCGGTCCTGACTGAAGTCCGGTAGCCCCACAGCGCTAGGTGTAGCTTCTCGGGCCAATCCCTTCCCCGTGTTGTCATTTCCTTGATGATCCTTTCAAGCGTTTTATTAGCGGCTTCTACCGCACCATTGGTTTGAGGCCTATAAGGGGAGGACTTGTGACGAGTGACTCAAAATTCTCCCAACAGTCGATCACATTCGCCCTCAAAGTGTGAGCCATTATCAGTGATGATCTCATTCGGGATTCCATAACGGCACATGATGTTTTCCTTCATAAATTCCGCGACCTTCTTTGAGGTTAAGACTTTGTAGGATTTGGTTTCGACCCATTTTATGAAATAGTCCACGGTTACCAAGACAAATTCATGACCATTGCTTCCGGGTGGATAAATCTTTCCAATGATGTCAATGCCCCAAGTTGAGAAAGGCTAAGGGGTTGTCATGCAGTACAAATGGTGAGGCGCCATGTGATTAAGGTTGGAGAACCATTGACACTTATCACACTTCTTCACAAACTATATGTAGTTAGTCTCCATCGAGATCCAAAAATACCCCATTCGTAGGATGACTTGCATTAAGTGCCCAAGCATTCATGTGAGGGCCACACACTCCACCACGGACCTCTTTCATGAGTTCCTGCGCTTCCTTTATGCTTATACATCTTAGGAGAAGGCCTTGATGGCGTTTCTTGTACAAGATATCTCCCAGAATCACGTAGTGAGATGCTAACCGTTTGAGGGCTGCCACACCTTTGGCTTTGATCCCATCCATGTATTCTCCTTTCTCATTTGTGAAGGAAACTTCTCCTTCTTTGAGGAATTGGTAAATTTGGTTGTACTATGGCTCCTCTACTTTCTCCGGGGCTCCTTCGATTTCACAACAGTAGGTTGGATTTTCTTTTCTACCAACCCTGAAGGGTTTTATTAATTTTCCCTCGGGGATTTCTACTAAAGAAGCCAAGGTATCCAAAGCACCCGCGAAGCGATTCCGATCCCTTGGTAGGTAATGAAAGCTGACCTCTTTGAATTGGGCCATGAGCTCCTCCATGTGGGCATGGTATTTTTGTAGCCCCGGGTCTAACGTCTTCCATTTGTTAGACACTTGGTTGATGATCAAGGCTGAATCCCTGTAGACTTCCAATTCTTTCACATTCCTTTCAAGGGAGGCCTCTAAGTCGGCTGTGCATGCCTCATATTCAGCGGTATTGTTGGTCACCTCAAAGTTTAATTTAATGGCAATAGGGGTATGCTAGTCCTTCGGATCCACTAAGAGCATTCCAATGCCATTTCCCCTCTTGTTCGTGGTGCCATCAAAGAACATTTTCCATTTGTTTTCACCCTCAAAAGAAAATATTCCTTCGTCAGGGATTGGGGGTCAGTCTCGTTTTCTTCTTTGCTAGGGAAATCTGCCAAGTGTTCTGCCATAACTCTCCCTTTGACTGCTTTTCGCGTCACATGACTGATATCATACTCTGCTAGGAAGAAATACCATTTGGTGAGTCTCATGGATAGAGAAGGCTTTTCCAACAAACATTTAATGGGATCTATTTTGGAGATGAGATGTATCGGGTGGGAATGCATGTAGTGCTTCAGTTTCCTCACTACCCATACCAGTCCAGCACACGTCTTTTTAATGGCAGAGTAGTTAAGTTCGCTCCCTTGCAGTTTTCGGCTCACAAAGTAGATGGAATTCTCTACTTTTGAATCTCTTTTCTATTGGGCCAACATAGCTCCTACTGATGTTTCAGCCACTATCAAGTAGTGTAAGAGTGGTTTATCCTTGTGTGGAGGGCAAAGGATCGGCGGATGAATAAGGTATGCTTTGATTTTCTCGAAGGCCTTTGACATTCCTCGTTCCACTCAACTTCCGCATTCTTTCTCAACAGTTTGAAAATGGGCTCACATGTGGGTGTGAGTTGGTTTATGAAACGGCTGATGTATTGCAATCGTCCCATGAAGGCTTTTACCTCCGTTTGAGTACGCGGTGCTCTCATTTCTACAATTGCCTTAACCTTTTGGGGGTCAATCTCAATGCCGCGTTCTGTGACCATTTACCCTAAAACTTTGCCACGGGACACCCCAAAAGTGCACTTAGCCGGGTTGAGCCTCATAGAGTGCTTTCTCAACCTATCAAAGAACTTCCTCAAGTCGATTAGGTGCTGCCCATCGGTTCCTTTGGAATAGATGATCATGTCATCTAGATACACCTTTATTTCCTTGTGGATCATATCGTGGAATAGGCAGTTGCGGCCCTTTGGTAAGTAGCCCCGGCCTTTCTTAGCCCAAAAGGCATTACAGTGTAACAGAAGGTTCCTCATGGGGTGGTGAAAGTAGTCTTTTCTTGGTCTTCCTCGGCCATTTTGATTTGATTGTACCCGGCGAAGCCATCCACAAAGGACTTGACCTCGAAACTGGAGGTCGTACCCATAAGCATGTCAATGTTTGGGAGCGGGAAATCATCCTTCGGGCTCACTTTGTTGAGGTCCCGAAAGTCAACACAGCATCGGACCTTTCCATTGGCCTTTGTTACTGTCACTATGTTGGAGAGCCATGAGGGATATTCTATTACCCTTATGAAGCTGACCCAGAGCAGTTCTCAATCTCTTCTTTGACTTGTAAAGACCATTCCGGTTTGATTCGTCGAAGCTTCTGCTTAATCGGTTTCACTTCTGGATCCACGGGGATCTTGTGTTCCACAATCGAGGCATCCAACCCAGGCATGTCCTTGTAATACCAAGCGAAAACATCCATATATTCCTTGAGCAGCTTAACCAAGTCTTTCCTTTCGGCTCCTTTGAAGTAGCTACCAATCCGTGTCTCCTTTGGCTCATTTTCAGTCCCCAAATTCACTTTGGTCAAAACCTCTTCGGTAGCTTGGGCACGGTTTTCCTCTCGGTCAATAACCTGTTTTGAGAGTTTTTTTAATGTATTGTTCGTTTAGTATGTCTGCATTATTAGGTGATTCATCATTAACTGTTTTCAGATTATTAGTTAATTTATCATCGAATAAGTTGTCAATGAGGGGATACTCGGAAAGGTCCATCATTTCATTTAATGCGAAAAGGATTACAATGTTGGCTACAAGATCATAATCCTCGGGCGTGAGGCCCTCAGAGGAAACAGACTCAAACTCAAAGACAAGAGACTGAGGGGACTCGGTTACACTAGACCCTACGACAGGTGACTCTGGGGGACGGGGTACCAATCCAAGTTCTATGATCATCTTTCCTTGCTAGCCACAGGCCCGGAGAAAGTCGCCCAATTATTCAGAGGCACATCACTTTGCTCAACCAAGGTGTGGGGGGTGAAGACTTCGGGGAACCCATTGTCTATTGCAGCAACCATTTCTTCCCCTGAATCGATCAAGTCTGGCACAACTAGCTCTTCCCCAAATAGCCCTTACATCACCACACCATCCCACTCGTCGTCCATGACTTCTTCCTCGGCTTCCTTGGGAGCCCATTCTTCAAACCCATTTTTACCATCCCGACCCCAGACGGGTTCTGCTTTCTTACCGTTCCCTTTCATGGACCAATCCTCAAATTGCTTCACCATTTCGGACACCCCTTTGAAAGAGTACCCACACGTTCTCGTGGCTTTGTTAGGATCAAGCATTGAGGGCATATCTAGGAATGCCCTCCTTACGGGATTGGCGGTCATGCCTCGGAATTTCACAAGGTCTTCTTGGAGCTTGTCCCAATTGGTCATCATTGACTCTCCTTTTGTCGGGGCTTTAGTCCGGATTCCCCCTTTTACAAAGTGGCGGCTCATATCAAAGGTATATAGGCGAAGGTTGGGAGTTTTGTAAGGGACTCCTTGAGCTCGAGCTTGGCTCTTCTTCTGGGCCATTTTCTTATCCATTTTGAGATCTTCGGGAGTAGGCTTATACCCCAAACCATGGAGTGTATTTTGCTCCCTAATTTCAACAAATTTGTGAGTTCCTTGGAGCTTCTTTCCAAGGCCAAGTCCTGGGAGATAGTGCATCAAGTGCATCATCTTCATTGCAGGGGGAATCTTATCCTTGGTGAGCGTGAGGTCCACACAATAGACGTGGGTCTCGGAAGGTATTCCCGTAAAGCCGGTCAGAACCATATCATTCCCCCCGTGCTTAATTTCCAACACGGGAATTCCGTTGGTGTTAGTCCCTCCCATGGTGACGATGTCCCCGTAAGTTACCGTTACGTTGCCCTCTTGCACGTATTTCACGCATTGGTGGAGGGTGGAAGCCACTCCATTGACCTTATGGAGCCACGGGCATCCTAGCAAAGCTGTGAAGGAGATGGGGATATCGAGTACTTGGAAATCAGTTGGCATCCTTTGCTTCCCAAACCAGAGGTTCGAAGTGACCATCCCTAGGATTGATCGGGCTGTGGAGTCATAAGCTTTAACGGTTATCATGGAGGGCCTTAGGTCGGCGGCTTTGAGGCCGAGGAGGTCCATCATCTTGGCGGGTAGAACATTCATGGCGGAACCGTTGTCAACCAAGACCCGAGGGAGGCGACGTTCGTCCAACTGTACCGTAATGTAGAGGGCTTCATTGTGATTAGCCCCAGATTTTGGCAAATCCAGATCGGTGAAGGTGATGATGTTCCCATACTGAACGCTTCCGATCATTTGTACGGCCTCTTCGGGGGTAGCCGTGGTAGGTACCATGGTTTGGGCCAAGCATTCCTCCAATTTGAGCTTATGCGGGTAGGACGATGTGAGGAGGGACCAGAGGGATATGTTGGCTTGGGTTCTTTTCAATTGAGTAAGGACGGGGTCTTCCTTTTCGAGGTCCGTATCACCTGTCTCTTTGACCAAATGGGGAGGTGAGCGGTGTTCCGGTGGTGGAGGTTTCTTTGGATTCTCAGTGTGCACATGCCCGGAACGGGTCAATACACTTATTTCTGCAGGGTCATCCACTTCTCCCAATTCTTTCGCTGGCACTGGTAAATTCTGGGTGGAGTAAGGCAATGCTGCCTTTCTTAACTCATTTACTGTGACATTGCCCTTGAGGCAGTTATGAATTCACGGACTCCTTTGAGGGAAACAAGGCGAGTATCTTGTTCTTCCCAGACTCCCATGGTTTCTCGGAGTTTTTCCAAAGTCAAATACAACAAAAGTGTTTTGGGAACATTAATTCATCACTGCCAAACTGAGGTGGTGGTTAGAGGGGTGGCAAGGAGAGGAAGTCGTCCAAAGCCGGGAAGTCATCCACCTTCTTTGGGAGAAGGATGCGAGGCGGTACATAGGAGGATACCTCATCATCATCACTATTGCAGAGATATCGGAGCTCTTCGCGAGGCAGGGACCGAATTGCATTGCTCATTTGTGTGAGGTTCTCTTCATAGTTGATCATCTCCGGGCCTTCCACCATTTAAGTCATGCTTTCCTCATTATGGTTGCACACCCTTTTGACCAATCTCTTGCCAGTCAACGAGCTACACGGTTCGGTGAGATGAAAATGATTGTATCGAGTTGGATAACACTCATTTGCACCGAGGTTTTGGCTTCCAACTTGTTCTTGATAGACTTTTCCATTTCCTCCATACATTCTTCGTATGTTAGATCATGCTCGGCGAGCGTAATCACAATCAATTCATTAAAATCTTGACATAGGACTCTTGCACTCACCAGGCTGGCCATCATACAATCTCAGGGGCATTCCATATTTCCTTCTTGTACACATGCCCATAGGAGATCCTTCCATTTTTCTCCTATTTCCATCAGCGGGGTGTTAAATTCCCAGAAGGTTACCGGTATCGGTTATGCAAATTCGATCATGTTCACGTTTTCTTGCCCGAATTCAATCATGTTGATGGCATTGTTGTCGGGGAAGGGGTTGTTGACTACATTTGGACCACGAGGGTGTTCAAGCTTCCCCTTATCAATTAGGTCAAGGATGATGCGTTTTATCATGGAGCAGTCATCAGTGTTGTGGCCATGGTAATTGTGAAAGGCGCACCTCCTATTTTTGTCAAGGTTTTTATTAGGATTCCTGGGTTGGTAGTTGACCAAAGGCTTCACAAGGCCCTGTTTGACTAGCCCCTCGAATACCTTGCTTATAGGCATCCCAAAATCCTCAAACCTTACGTACGGACGTTTTTCTGAGTTCCCGACCTTTTGTGGAGCTTGCCTTGGGCTCTCCTCCTGAATGTTGTTGACTGTCCCCAAAGTTTGTTTTCCCTTACCAGTGATTGGGGGGCGGTATCTGTAGGAGCTATCACTACCTTGGGCAGAAGACTGTTCACTGAGAGCCTTCTCAAACTTGGACCCTGCGGTTACCATGGCTCAGAGATTAGGATAGAAGTGATGACTGATCAGAGCCCGTAACTGAGGTTTTAAACACGACTGAAAAATGTCTAGTTGCTCATCTTCGGTGGGTGAATTGGAAATTTCCCCAAGTTTGTAGTTCCACCTTTTGTAGAATTCCCCAATTGGTTCATCATTTCTTTGCAAGGTGCTTTGCAAGTCGGTACGATTGGTTTCCCACTCTAAATTAGACCGGTACTTGGTGAGGAAATCTTCTTTGATCCGGTCCCATGTGACCCGAGACTCGTCTTTTAGGTTAAAGAACCATTTGAGTGCATTTCCTCTCAAAGACAATTGGAAGTGGTCGGCCATTTGTTGTACAGTGCAACTCTTTGCCCTCATTGCCCAGGTGTAAGCATTGAGGTGAGTCTGGGGGCAAGCGGTTCCATCAAACTTTTCAATCTCCGGCATTTTGAATTGGTGAGGAAGAGGGACAATTTTATCGCGGTCGGTTTCCCGAGGCGAACTTCTTCTCGTTCATTCCCTCAAACCTTTCCTCCATTTGTTTCAGCCTCTCTACCAACCATCCCATTTGAGGGTCCACGTGCGGGCTAGAGTTGATGGATCCCATGGTTGTCACTGACATTACTGTTGGAGGCATGGTGGTGGAAGGGATTACCGGAGGAAGATTTTGAGGTGGTGCATGGGTGTAGACATACCCATATCCCTGAGTACTGGTTGGGATGCATGGCGGAATGGCCTCGGAGGTTTGTGCTGCCGGATATTGAAATGGGTATGGTACCCCTTGGGAAGAAATTGGGAGAGCTGGGGGTGGTAACCAGGCGGTGGTTGGAGGCAAGGGTGTTCAGCTCATTGGGATTGGACCATATGGGTTAAATCCGGGTGGATATGTGGGGAAAACGCCTGGAGGGATAAAAGGAGCTTGGATTGTGGGCGCACCTTGGTGAATGGTGTTTTGGTATGCGGGACGTGAGGTCGCCACATCAGGGTAATTTTTGGGAGGAGGAACTTGGTTATATCCTTGGGGTTGCACATTTTCGAACTCCTCCTCGTCAGTGATCTCTATAAGGCCTCCATCATTTTCAAACATAACAGATATCCCTCTTTGTCTCATGACCTCCACAACCCTATTCTGCATATCTTCCCGATGCTTTCTGACGTTTTCTTCCCTGGCGGCCTCCAAAGCTTGTACCAGTTCTTCCTTGGTGAGCCCATTGGGATTAACCGTGTTATCACCCCCGCTACTACATCCTGCCGGACTAGTCATTCGGAGAAACCTAAGTGAAGCTGCTGATGAACTGTCAGACTCGGCACTAACCAAACGGCAACCCAGAACTCTGACCCACTTCTTGCGAGCTGCGGAGGGGAATGAGGTACTTTTCAGACTCGGGTATCAGCTTGGGCTAATGTTTGGGGGAGAGGCTTAGGCTCATGCAACATCAAAGATTAATGTCTTTATTTATCATTTTTGTTCTTGTTTACTTAAAACATCTTTTATCCTCAATAGGTTGGAAAAGATTTCTCTTCTTTTTCGCGACTAATCTAAACCCTGGATCAGTGGAGGCCATCACTACGTCTATAGACCCCTCGTATTTCACCTGTATTGCACACTCCCAAGGATGGACAATCCCGGGCGAGGGTCCTATAGGGCACGTGGCTTCCACCGACCAAAAGAACCAAACCTAGGGTCTAGTGCATCGTAAAACGCCAAAGATTGGGCCATTCTTATCATAATTAAGCCCCGGTTAAGGTTAAGATTAACTTAACGTTTTACCAAAATTCCGGCATGACCTCTTTTAACGAGGGGTCTCGGACCTTAGCCTTGGGTTTAAAGATGATTAGGACGGGCCAAGCATTAGAGCTTAATGACGCGGTGTCAACCTATCCTTAATACATGACTTTGGTTAATTATGGTTGGAATTAATGCTTAAGTCAAAGACCGGGTCAAGGATGACTTTGGTCACACTTGCCTTCACAAGGAGTCGTGACTCAGGCGTTAACTAGGCCATAATTAGCGTTTGGGCATGTATTAAGGACGTGATGACGTGAGCTAGACCAAAAACCAACCAAGGTCACGGTATTTGTGTGTCACGGACATGTGTGGTTGGCTCGGCTCGGAAGGGGAGGTGGAATGGACCCGTGCGCGCGAGAAGGGCACAAGAGCGCCAATCAAGCTGCATTGTGGCATCCATCCCGGGTTTAAAGGGTTTTTGGAACGTGCACAAGTTCAAGTGCGCATTGTGTGAAGCCTTCTATATTCCCTTTTGAGTCAAAATAGAAATTTTCGGTCCGTTTTAATATCATGAGTATTCTATGAACAATTGTATGAACAAGTATGATGAACAAGTAAGATGAACAAGTACTTTGCACAAGCAAGTAAACAAACATATTAACAAGCAAGAACCAAAATTTGTACATGAAAAGATTGTGCACAACCAAAGGTATTAAAACCAAAATCTTTACAACAAGGAAAAACCTTTTGAAAATCATTTATGAAACAAGGTTGTGCACAACAAAAGATTTTGAAGACCAAAACTTTATGAAAAGGGATCATGCACAATGAGGTTTTGAAAACCCAATTTTATGTCCAAAAAAGTTGTGCATGACCAAGACTTTAAAAATCCAATTTTGGCTAAGGAAAATAAGGTGAAAGTGCACAAGTAGAGGCTGTAAATTGGAACCTGGACCAGAGGAAGCAAGGGGACCATCAGAATGTTTCTGCCCTGCACAAAATTGTTAATTTGAAACATTCTGTGGGCCCAGACAAACTAGCCGTACGGCTAGAGCAGGAGATCCATTATTTTTTGCAAACTTTCAGCTTCTGATCGTCAAGCCCCAGTTTATTTGAATTTCCAGAACATTCATACTCACAGAAATCAAAACAGAAACATAAAACACACACAAAATAAGCACAAAGTCAACAAACGGGGATGGGAGTTTGACCCACACAAAAGCATTCCCAAAGATTCTAAAAAGAAGTGTGGAAACACTTTATTCCCCAGCAGAGTCGCCACTGTAAGGATCCTCCCCCTCGAGGCGAAACGAGTTCGCTCGAGGAAGAAAAGTCAAACACGAGAACTAAACATATTTAACGGAGTCGCCACATTTGTTAACTTTTAACCCAACAAATGAAAATGGTTAGAGATTAATGAGTTCAGAGGTCACGTTACGACTTGGGAAGAGTTTGACGTCACCCAAGTTGCCTCGGAGAAAGCCGAGTCTCCCTTATGTTTGTTAACGAAAAGTACATGTGTGTGTCTTTTTAACGGAAAACTGTAGTTTTAACTGGTTATTGATTTTAACAGAGGAAAAATGGTTTATTTGCATAAAAATTGACAAAACAAGACAGAAAAGAAAAAAAATCCCTCTGACCCAACTTAGCCGTACGGCTAGGAGGGGTCTTCCCGGGGATTTTGACAGTTTATCAAGAAACAGTCCAGTTCCAGGCAGAAACAGAGCATTCTGCAGGAACTGGACCAAACTGTTCTGATTCCAGTTTATGTTTTAACCAACATACATAAATAAACTCATTCCTATGCTCTTTGATCATCAAATGAACCTCAAAACATGGATTTAAGGGTGATCAAGGCAATCATTGGAGAAATATCAAGAAGGGTGGCAAACATGCCCTTTTGAACCAAAGTGACCATTTGATGAGTAAAGATAGGGACTTTACCATCAAAATGTCCCTTTCATGCAAGATTAATCCTTTAGGGACAAAAATATAACATAAAGATTGAATCTTTATGACCCAAACTTGGGGATTTTAGGCTAAATCAAAAATGGGGATGATAAAGATTAAGACTTTATCCCCAAACATGATCATCATGGCCAAGATCATTTAATATAAACATAAATATATACTCCCTCCGTCCCGCTTGAAATTGCAAAACTTGCCATTTTGGGCGTCCCATAGAAATTGCAAAATCCATAAATGGAAAGTTTTTACCCACTTGCACACTCACATCCACTAACCCACTAACTATTTTCTACCCCACTTTCTCTCTCTCACTCCACTATAAACACTCACAACACATCACCTTTTTCACTTTTTCCCTTAATTATTGTGCCATATTTTTTTTTAAAATTTCCGGCGGGACGGAGGGAGTATATGTTTTCACCATATAAATGGATCCTTAAGCTTTTTATAACAAGGAACTAATAAATCATGATCATCCTAGGTTTTAACCACTTCTCATATCAAGATGGATGGCATCTTGAGTCATTTCATGATTTGGATCACAATATGTATATATATGTAGCAATATATGTGCTTGAATGGACAAGTCTTACAAGAATGTAAAAGTGCTTGAATGGACAAGGCTTGCAAGGTAAAATAAAGAGCAATACAAGAACATAAACAAGATAATCAAAAAATAAAAAGAATTTTGAGATGGATAGAAGATGGGGAGAAGGAGGCTTCACCTATAGTGGGGTTCTTGCCTATCTTCATTTCTTTTCACTCAATTTATATGGTGGTTTTCTCTCAGTTTTCGATTCTGCAGAGTTTCCACTCTTTAATCACAATTTCTCCCCCTGAAATGATAAGCAAGGGTCTCAATTTATAGGGACTGAGGGTGCCTAAACCAGCCATATGGCTAGGCCCCTCTAGTACCCAAACCATCCGTACGACTCAGCCTGGCGAGCTTCTGGATTTTTCCAAATTTAATTCCAGAGCAGTCCTAGAATTTTCAGTTTATCCTAGTGAGGTCTTAGCCTATCAGTTTATCCCTGAATGGTGCTAAGAATTCCTCTAAAGTTGGTTGGTTTAGATTGGGGTACTTACAGGAAGGCTTGACCGTTTAAGAGGACCACCGGAACGGACCCAAACTTGCTTCTCTGTAGAGGTATGGGATGAGCGGTTTAGGACGGGACAAGGCTCATACAATGTACCTTGTTATTTACAAAACAATGTATTATTAGTCCTAATGGTTGGAAGGGGTACCCCTTTTTGGGTTACTATCTACAAAACCTGGATCAATGGAAGTCATCACTACGTCTATAGACCCCTCGTTTTTCACCTGTATTGCACCTCCCAAACGGACAATTTGGGCGAGGGTCCTATAGGGCAAGCGACTTCCACCGACCTAACGGATCCTAGCGACTAACCCTTGCTTAAAGGCATTTAACGTAACGTTTATGTTACTTCCGTTAAGTTTTTAACAAGTTGAGATCCTTGTACAAAATATCACTCGACTTACCATATGCACACCCTTGTAGGGAATTTCATTTTTTGTGCTTCTTTTTTTTTCTCGAAGGATCTCGACTCATTAAAGACTTAACGGATGACGGCATGAACGACACGTTAATTGTCTATAAAGAAAAGCTAGTCAAACCAACGGGTCAACTTTGGAGTGTCCTAGACTCTATGAGTGCATGGTTTCAAAATGAACAAGGGATTAACCTTGACTGTTCCACAAGTGAAAATAGTGAGTTAGATAGCCCGGGTGCCACGAAGATAGAGGCGACAGGATCACCAAAATCTGTGCACTCAGCGGAGTATCCAGTAGGGTGTGCAATGTGACACGGACCTAGTGGTAGTGTGTGGATAAAAACAAGTTATTTTTTTAGGGAGAAAACAGAGAGTTTTTGTTTTTACATGTATTCAATGCAAAACAATTAGAAAGGGTACAATAGGAAACAGTTAAGATATTAACGCACTAAATTATAAGGGAAGCAAATATGTACAGGAGATAAAGTACAAGGGGGGAAGAGCAAGTAAGTATAATCATGATATTGACGAAAGTTTGACCCTCTATGTTTGAATATGTTCAAAGCTAGTCCCCAGCAGAGTCGCCACTGTGAATACCCCTTTCCGTCATGCGGGCGACACACGGGAAGTCTTTCTTTTATTTATCTTTTCTATGGGATTAGGATATTCAAATTGGCATTTAACCTTAATAAGAGTCTCCACGTTGTTTTATCGAGCTAAAACATTGAGAAAAAGCTAACAGAGAGGATTCGGGGGTCAAGTTACGATAAGAGAAGAATATCAAGTTATCACTCCTATCGCCCGAGCAGTCGGACTTTCTATCATGATGAATGTGTTAGTAGTGTGTTAGTGTTTGAGACCGGATCCGAAGATTGCCTACGTTCCTCTCATTTGAGAAGCTCAGGTCAGCGTAGTTCGCACATAATCGGAATAGAGAGAAGAAGCGGGATCATGCATAATGAAGGGGGAGGAGAAAGAATCATGCAAGGTGATCACATCCTAGAATAATGATTGTACCATTGATAAGATCAATGTGTAGTCATCATATTCATCATTGGAGAGTTACTGATCATGGGAGTAATTACCTAAAGTTTAGGGTTTAGAAGTAGTTCATAGATCTCATGGATCATCATCGGCTATGCAATATAAACAGGGATTAAGACATTAGATCTAGCATGTTATGCATGGGATAAGCCGTAGATCTAGCATAATAATAAGAATATTATGAACATGTATGAATGAACACATAAACATGAAGATCGCTACCCTAGATATAGAGCGTATTATGAATTCTAGCAAGAACATGAAGAACACGTTTATGAATCATATGAATATAGGCGTATAAACATAATGAAACTAGCATAAATCAGATCTAAACTGAGAAAACATGACAAATTCTCACCAATCTTGACAAGAACGAAGTCGAATCTCTAGCGCGGATTCGCCGGACCATCGGGATTTCTAGAAAGTCTTAGAGAGAGAGTTTTGCCGTCAGTTTTGGATGTAGAACTCGGGGGAGAGAATTGTGTGTCAAAATTATGAACTGAGGTCACCTATTTATAAGAAAAGTTGACCTGGAGGGATTGACACAGTTTTCAAGGCTCTGATCAATCTGGACTCTGGATAAGGATTAGATAACATCTATCTTTGTAGCTTCATCCCATTAGGTCATCAATATCTTCTTATCTGGGATTTTCGGGAAAATTCGGATAAGTCCTGTGTGTCTCGTAAATACCTGGGAGGTCCCTGTGAGTTCTAGAATGCCTAATAACTCATTTTCAGGTTGGGTACTAACAACGACATGATCATCCATTCGAAAGGAACCGACGGACAACACTTGATCGACCTCCACAAGTTCTTTGAAAGGTTTCGGCAACATAAGATGAGGCTCAATCCCGCAAAGTGCCTTTTTGGGGTTATCCGAGGAAAAGTTCTTGGCTACCTGGTTACTGAGAGGGGAATTGAAGCAAATCCCTCAAAAATGAAGGCAATCATTGACATGCCTCCCCCAAAGACACAGAAAGAAATCAAAGGTTTCATGGACAGACTTTAGTACATCAATCGGTTTGTGAACCAGCTTACTTCCATGTGTGAGCCAAGAAGCCTTCGACCAAGTGAAGCACTATTTGACATGTCCTCCAGTCCTAGTTCCACCACACAAGGAGAAACCTCTCTTGCTCTGCCTCATAGTGAATGATGAAGCCCTTGGGGCTATGCTATTACAAGAGCAACGAGACTCCACAAAGGAGAATGCCATTTATTTTGTCAGTCGCCGATTTCAAGAAGGCGAAAAGAACTACTCCGTATTGGAGAAGTAATGTGCAGTACTGGTTTGGGTTACTCAAAAGCTCAAACATTACATGGAAGCCTTTCCAATCAAGCTAGTAGGAAAAGTGGACCCGCTCCGCTACATCTTCGAGAAACCTTTCATGTTAACAAGGATAGCCAAGTGGTACTTCATGCTCGCCGGCTATGATATCACTTATATCACACTCAAATCCATCAGGGGGAAAGTATTCAGTGATCAGCTTGCTGAATTTCCGTGTGACGAAGTGAAGGGGGAGGACTTACAGTTTCTCGATGAGCACTTGGTTTGCACTATAACCGAGGAAAATAAGTGGCAACTTTTTTTCGATAGTGCAGCCAATAAGCATGGTTATGGGATAGGAATGTTGCTTGTCGATCCAATGGACATCTACACTTCAATCGCAATCCGTCTTGAATTCGAAGCCACCAACAACATCGCCGAATATGAGGCATGTATAGCGGGGCTAGAAGCAGCACTAGAAAGAAATGTCACAGAACTAGAAGTATTCGGTGACTCCCTGATCCTTATCAATCAGACATCGGGTAAATGGCAAATCCAAGACCCGACCCTCCAACAGTATGGTCAACACCTCGAGGAGTTAGCTGAACAGTTCCAAGATATCATGTTCAATTATCTGCCAAGGGACAAGAACCGCTTTACCGATGCTTTAGCCACCATAGCCTCATTGGTTGAAATGCCCAAAGGAAAAATGGTGAAACCCTTCAAAATTTCAAGAAGAACCAGTCCGGCATACTACATGAACATTGAGATCGGTGAAGTCTAAGATAACCCCCCGTGGTACACAGACATCATGAACCTTCTCAATAGCGGCACTTTCCCCGAGAACAACAATGGGAAATCTCGAATAGCATTACATAAGCTAGCCGCCAGATATGTGTTGATTGGGAACCGAGTCTACAAAAGACATCATCAGGGGATCAATCTCTTATGTGCAAATGAAGCCGAAGCCCAAGACATCATGCACGAAGTCCACGAGGGCGAGTATGGGCCCCACATGAATGGGATTATGTTAGCCAAGAAGATACTCCATATTGGTTACTATTGGGCTACAATGGAAAGATACTGCATCGAGAAAGTCAAGAAATGTGCCAAATGCCAGTTCCACGCTAATCTACAACATGCTCCACCTTCACAACTGTACAACATGACCACACCTTGGACGTTCTCTTATTGGGGCATAGATATCATCGGCAAAGTCCATCCTATGGGAAGCAACAGACAGTCATTCATTCTAGTGGCCGTGGATTACTTCATAAAATGGGTCGAAGCACAAGCTTACCTAGCTCTCAGCGCCAAGAAAGTGGCCGAATTCGTGAAGAATAACATCATGTGCCGATACAGTATCCCTCATGAGATCATCTCCGACAATGGTTCTCACTTTGAGAAATAAATGGATGCACTTTTGGTTGACTACAAAATTACCAAGCACAAGTCATCCCCGTACCGTCCCCAAGCTAATGGAGCGGTCGAAGCAGTAAATAAGACGATTGAGGTCATCATATGGAAAATGGCTTCAACAGGAAGGGATTGGCCCGAGAAATTACCACTAGCATTGTGGGGCTACCGCACGTCAATACGGTCAGCAACGGGAGAAACTCTGTACTCATTAGTTTGTGGTTCTGAAGCCGTACTCCTAGTCGAACTCGAGGTTCCTTCTCTACGGGTCTTACTCGAGAACCAAGTCAATGAGGTTGATTGGATGCAAAGTCGATACGAGCAACTATCCCTACTAGATGAAAAGCGGTTAAGAGTGTTTGAACTATCAACAAATAATGGCAAGGGCTTTCAACAAAAAGGTGAAGCCTTGAAATATCAAAGTGGGAGATTTGGTCCTAAGACAGCATCCTCCCAATGCCATGAATCCCCTTGGGAAATGGGGACCCTGATGGATCGGTCCTTACGTGGTCAAAAGGATACTAAGCGGCAGTGCAGTCTGACTCGTAGACTTGGATGGTGATCAATTTCCAAAGGAGGTCAACCTCAACAAGCTCAAGAAGTTCTACGCTTAGCAAATGAAGACCTTTCAAAAATAAAAAAATAAAACGCTCGCTAGGTTGAAAACCCGCAAGGGTGGCCTAGGCAAAAATTAGAGCACGTGCAAAAAAGAAGCCCGGTAGATTAAAAACCCGAAAGGGCGGTCTAGGCAAAAAACAGGATGCACAAAAAAAATGGTCTTCATTTGTTTGAACTACGGAGACCTGAGCCTCTCTACGAGAGGAATGTAGGCAACCTTTGTGTGCGGTCTAAAACAATAATTTTTACCCAACCATGTCATGACAAAATGCAATTTTTTATTCATCTCTCAAATCATTCTTGCCATTACAACAGATAATGTTAAGCAATAAAAGACATTAAAACATTAAATCCTAAACAAGTGCCTACTAATTGCAATCTTGGGGTACAAAGAAATTTCTAATCTTTCTTCGGTTTGGGAACCCACTGCTTCTTGCTACGGCCCTTGACCTTCTTTGGTGGGGGCGGAGCATTCTCGGAACCGCCAAGACGAGAGAAGACTCTAGGATGGGACGGAGCTTCATCAACAACCTTCCCCTTGCCTTTTGTCAAAAGAAGCCTTGACCGGAGCCTTGTATGGGCGCTTCCACACATAAGGAGAATTACCCTTACCTTTCTCCTTCTTCTTCTTAGGGAAATAATGTGGCCTAGGGGCTTCAACATGAACCCTCAGCTTCGAAGGTTCAACCACGACCTCATTGGGTCTTCCCAAATGATCAAAGACACTCGGGCGTGCCTTCATAATGGGGACGGGAATTGACTTTTCACCCTCCGGGATGGACACTCTTATCTCAAAAGAGAAGGTCATGGGAGCCATTCTTGACAAGAATTTGGGGCTTAAAGTGATGAGAAGTAGTGCAGAGTATTGCTGTGTGACCAAACTGGTCAAAATGGGTTCAAATTTATAGCTGTTGGAGAATCCTGTACAGAAAGAAAGGGGCTATAAATCAGCAGCCTAGACGTGGGTGCCTCCGACTTTGGAGACGAAACGTGCGCACATCCCATGCCCAATTCCAGGCGCGTGCGCCTTTGATAGACGGCAGAACAGAACAGACAGCCCAAGCATTTCAACGCCTTCAACCTGCAAACAGTTCAGAATCTACAGCAACAAAATAACATTCCACAAACACTTTGGGCACACATTTGTTTGTAAAGAGGTCGACACATAAGATCAAGTCTAGACAAATATAAAAAATATAGATAAAATAGCTAGGACTGTAAATACGTGCTAAATGTTATTACATGTTTTAAAAAAAATTGTTCAGGTACTCATCCTCCCCAGTCTACTCAGAATCATCGCCAGCGGAACTGTGCTCACCCTCATCACCGCTCTCGGTCTCCTCATCATCGTAAGACTCTTCTTCAGACTCCTCTACCGTGATCTCATGACGGCGTCTCTTTGGCACCGGCGCCGAGGAACTAGCACCGCCACGGCTAAGGCTCCGACTCAGTGACCGCCTCACTGAGGTGAGAGCATCAGTGATAGCATCATCGACATCCTGGGCCACATCTCCGCAACTATGCCCCATACCACGGGCACCCTGAGCTATACCTTTAGCAGCTCCAGACACCGTCCCTACTGTTGGTGTTGGTGCCCTAGGCACGTTTGTTGAACGTTGTAAGTTATCATGATAATAAAGAGATAATAGGATTATTATTATGGCTCGTGTTTGCTTATAATAGTCTCCGTCCCTAGAGCTTCTTAATCACTAGTATAAATGCTAAATGATCATGTTAGATTTATGGGTACTTGTTTGGAACAAGGTACTGGACATGACCCGCGGTATGAGATTTATGTCATGGTCGATTTCATATATAAATCTCATATTAGTTATGTCATTTGAATCCTTAGACATGAAGTTATTATAGTCTTCCACTTGATGAACATTATGTTTGACATATTCAAACGCTGCCTTAACACGGTAGTTATAAAGGGTATGATTGGCATGATTGGATTCACGTAGGGAAGAATAATAAGCCAAATGGATTTGTCCCTCTTCGGAGAGATGTCAAGCTTGGGCCCCTCGAAGGAATGATGTTGGTGAAATGTTTGGCCAAACTCAAATGGATTGATTGGATCAATATCATTTGGATTATCAACATATTCGGAATCGAGAAAGTATTGAACAATACAAGTTGACTTGTTGACCATGACTTGTGTTCAATGACATCGTGGACAAAGGGATTATGACATGTTCTAAAAGGAATGCGAACTTGTATCTAGTTATACTATTTGGGTAGGTATGACGGTTTGCTAGAACCTAATCATATCTTGTGGTTTCATGTTTGAACCCATTGCCAACTTAGTGTAATCCTAGAGGGTCACACACAAATAGAACGAATCGTAAAGGACTAAATGGGAATTATGGAAAAATATCAGTGTTTGGCTCCGGCACGGTCGTGCGCCTTAAAATGGCACGGTCGTGCCATAAATCCAAACCAAGGCAAACCTGTCGACATGATTGGCACGACCGTGCCAAATTACCAAGCACGACCGTGCCGAAAATGGGCGGTTGGGGAATTCGCGCGGACTAGATGGCACGACCGTGCCAGATTGTAGGGCACGACCGTGCCAGTCAAGTCGGCCAGAATTCTTTGTTGCCTAATTTGGTGACGGGATTTAGGTTTCCTAACTCCTTAAGGGTTAAGGATTAGGACCTATTTAAGGATCCTTTCAGCAGTCATTAAGCACATGATTATGAGTGCCTCCATAAGGTTTTGGGAGGTTATTTTCTTGTTCTAAGATCCCACAAGTGAAGAACAAGAATATTCATAATTCCATATAGTTCTTACAATTGTGAAAGCGTGTTTCATGATTTGGTCTAGCAACCAAGATCAAGTGTTCTTGAAATTCGTTCGTGGTGTGGATACCGCTAGAGGGTGAAACTTATCATCTTCATAAGTTCGTGATTCTTGCTTTGTTCTTGATCAAGATTTCAAGCCTCCATCGAATTCAAGGTTGCAAAATCAAAGGCATCAAGGGTTTGTATTCTAGTATTCATTATGTTGTATTTGACTTAATCATATGAATGGATCTATGGGCTTTGGGTTTCATAAATTTTAAATGCTTAATTCCGCTGCGCATGTTACTACGAAACCCAACAGTGGTATCAGAGCCCCGTTCATGTTGATTATTTCAATACTAAGATCATGTTGTGTATATAAATTGTTTATGTGCCTAGCATGATTTGAATATTGGGATTATGATGTTTATGTGGTCTATGTGTTTTATGTGGTTTATTGTTTTATAAACTTTAATCGCACTGCTCAATCGCAATTAAAATTATGGTGGATTTAAAATTGTTTGGATTATCAATTTTTGATTGGATCAAAGTTTTGATATTCTAGGGATTCAAGAATAAATCGTTTATTCAAGGTTTTGATGATCATGGTGATTGGATCACCAAGAACACCAAATCCTAATTGAATCGGGAAAAACAATTTTGAGATAAATTTTGGAACTTTAAAAATTTGGATTTTTCGCAAGGGGTCCGACCGGACCCAAGCCTTGACCCGGCCGGACCTAGGGTTTGGCGCGGGGGTAGGGTTTGGGTTTTGGGTGTGGATCTTGGGTTTAAATCTCCTATTTGTTTTAGTCTTGTGATTCTAAGATTAGTTTAAAGGTTTGGATGGCTAATTTACGTTCATCGAGATTGTGTTTCCCAAACTTGATCGCAATCAAGGTTTCAAAGATAAAACGAAATTAGAATTATGAAGAGTTCATAATTGCTAAAATTGAGAAACAAAGTTCTTGATTCAATGATTGGAGATCCATGTGGAATTGTGAATGCAATTGGCCTACGTTCATCGAGACCATCTATTGCTTAGTTTCGGCCACATGGACTACTTTCTTGGTTTCTTGAATTAGTGCGGAATTGTGGTTGCCAATGGCTTAGTTCGGCCGCACTTCTTGTTGTCTTGATTTGGAGATGATGACCAAAGTTCAAATAATCTCATCCTCATAATAATAGAGAAACTAATGACACATAAATATTATGCTTAAATTAATGGAGATTAATTTAGTGGCTAAACTTGATGCGTAACATGTTTATCTTGTGTGCTCATAAATATGTTGTATCCTATATGGTGATGAACCTTCAAGAAAGTTTTAAGTCCTTTTGCCACGCCATGATTAAAACACTTGTTAGTGCATGGGTGATTTTAATGTGGGTTCGCCCTAGCGAGGTGCATTAACTTTGTCTATGTATGAGCAAGATGGATGATGTGGGCACGCCCTAGCGAGGCACATCAACCATGCGTTTAAAATGGTTGGACTTAATAAGGCGTCAAAACAGTTTTGGGCCTAGGCAAAAGATGAGATTAAACATGCTTTTGAAATTGGATCACTAAGAATCATATTGGATATGATTGACAAGAAATTGTCTACCTAATTAATTTGATTTTGAGCGATCCGCCTCCGTGGACTCAAGATTATATTAAAGTTGGATCTTAGCCCAATTTAAAAGAGTCTCATGAAGATGGGTTGTACAAACTTCATGGATTGGATCCTGAGCCTAAGAATCGTTCTAAGGCAAGAAGATGGGTTGTACATTCTTGATGGGCCTATTCCTAAAAGAACCAATGCCGGAGTAGACAATCACAAGAATCATGAGTATGATTCTAGGAATGTGAGTTGTCTTATGCTCGCGATTATGTGCTCAAAACTCCAACAAAGTTTGGAACTTGTAGAAGCCTATTAGATAGACGTGGAGTTGAGTTACATGTTTCAAAGAGAAATCTAGTCAAGAGAGGTATAAAACCATTATTGCATTCACTTCTTGCAAAAGGAGTAAAGGGCAATAAGTGGAACCTCACATGCTTAAGATAAAGGCTACGTAGAGCATCTTGAGAAACTTGGTTGTCCAATTGGATTGGAGCAAGCCACAGATCTCATTCTTGATTCATTGTCCAAAAGTTATAATCACTTTGTGATGAACTATAACATGCTTGGAATGAATAAGAATCTCTCCGAATTGCATGATATGCTGAAAAAACTGTGGAGATGAAGATGGTGGAGAATGGATTCTCCAATGCTCATAGTTCATGATGGAAAGAGGCCAAATGCCAAAAGAAAAGTAAGACAAGAGTTGTCAAATCTAAAGGAAATAATTTTGGTTATAATAATAACTCTAATAGATGCAATTTGGTAAAATGGCAATTGGATTGACCATTTAGAATTGTAGTCAAAATTTTGGGTGATCAATAAAAGGAATGGTAGTGGGACTACCACTCGGAATATTTATGTTATAAATTATTCTTTCTAAATTTAATTATTGGGTATTGGATACCAGAATAATTAGTAAGATGAAAGACTACTTATAGTAAAGTTATATCTACAAACAGTAATGATTCAATGGTTGCAACATTGTTCGTAGAACACTTGTAAAGTGACTTTACTGATGAAGTAGGAAATATTATTTTGTTATAAGATAATGAAGGATATTCATTTCTTATTTGGAATAAGAAAGGTGCTTTATTTATTATGATTTACTTCATTGTGTTATCATATAAATAAATTTTATATCCTAAATCTTGAAGAACAAAGTAATAAAATCTATAACATAAATAATTAAAATTCTTTATGCCTTATTGTTTTGATCAAATAAATGAGAAATGCATATCTAAAATTTCATGGGACGGAGTTTTAACTCATATGATTTGGAATCACATGATTTATGCAAATATCATTTACTTGGACCAAAACATCTTTTACTATGAATAGTAAAAGGTTAATATCTTACCTGACCTAATACATGTCAATGTATATGGTGAATTAAGAAGAAATGATAAAAGAGAATTTTGGTTATACTTGGTAAAACTATTCAAAAATTATGATTGGATCATGATGATGAATAATTAAACCAAGAATTTGACAGTCATCATTAAAGTTGTGAAATGGTTTCACAAATTAACTTCACTAAGAATATCATTCTAAATGATATGTCTGCATGGAAGTATAAGAACCTTATTGGATACGGTTCGTTGGATGACAAAGTCAAAGTGATCTTCCATTATTTATTTTGGGGTTATGTATTTAAAACCGCTATGATTATACTAATCTGAATTCCATCAAGAGAGGTTAAATGGTGAAAGAAAACTCGGTTTGTCTTTCATAAAGATTTAAGATGGTGAGACCCTTTTGGAAATGAGTTGTCTGGGACACACTCACATTTAAATCTAATAAATATATTTTCATGGGATATCCTAAGGAAACTTGAGGATAAAATTTTACTCTTGAGAAACAAATGGTTTGTTGCTTATGATGATACTTTTCTAGATAAAAGGTTTATCTCTAAAAGAATCAGTGGGAGTAAAATATATCTCGAATGGTTCGAGACCTAGAAAATAGTATTTAACCTATGATGGAAGTTGAACAAGTTTTCACAAGGAGTCGTGAAAAGTCTGTTCAAGATATACAAATACTTGCAATACATGATAGGATACAATCTATTAGTAGAAATATTGGATATTTCGAAATAGAAAGTATTGAGGTAAAGTTCATTTAGAATGAAGTATTTACCACCTATCAAAGATGCAATATCAACTCCACATTTAGATTAATGGCTTTGAGTCATAAAATCTAAAAGGCAATTCATGTATAATAATCAAGTTTGGAACTTGATCATTCTAACCTAAGGTGTAAAAACCAAAGGAGATGAATGACTTTTCCTGGAGAAAAACTTACATGGGTAGCAAGAAACTTATTAGAATTTTCATAGTCACATGTTCATATTTGGAATATGAAATTTGGCAAAATGATGTCAAAACAAGCGTTCCTTAACGGGAACTCACTTAAGGATGTATTGGATACAACCTAAAGGTTTTGATAGTCAAGAAAATTCTAAAAGGTATGAAAGTTACGAAGGTTCATTGGATGGATTGAAGCAAGCTTTTGGGAGTTGGAATCTCCGTTTTGATAAGTCATAGAGCTTGGCTTGATCAAGAACGAAGATGAATCTTGTATATACAAGAAGATTAGTGGGAGCATGGTGCTATTCCTTATCTAATATGTGGATGACATATTGCTCATTGGAAATGACATTCCTATACTTTAATCTGTAAAGACTTGGTTAAGAAAGTGTTTCGCAATGAAGAATATGGATGAAGCCGCATAAGTCATTGGCATTAAGATCTATAGAGATAGATCAAGGAAGCTAAATGGTTTAAAGCCAATGTACATACATTGACAAAGTCATAAGAAGATTCCGCAAGGAAAATTCTAAGAGAGGACATTTGTCAATGTTACATGGATTTCCTCTAAGCAAGACTCAATATCCTAAAGACAAAAGATGAGCATGAGAAAATGAATGAGATGCCATTTGCTTCGGCAATTGGATCCATGATGCCATGATAAGTACTAAGCCGGATATATCTAATGCTTGGAGCATGACGAGTAGATATCAATCCGACACCGGTGAGATTCACTGGATGGCTATGAAACAATTCTTAAATGTACTTTAGAAGGACTAAAGAATTGTTATGATCTATGGAGGGATGGAAGATGATCTCGATGTATATGGGTACACAGATGCATACTTCCAAACTGACAAAGATGATAAAAATCGCAATTGAGTTTTATTAACAATAGTGAAGCTGTAAGTTGAAATGGTTCCAAGCAGAGTACAGTCACTAATTCTACATACTAAAATCTAAGTATATTGCTGCATTGGATGTCGCAAAGGAAATTGTTTGGATTAAGAAGTTCATGGGTGAACTTAAGATGGTTCCTAGCATTGCTAATCAAATAGACTTTATTAGCAATAATAGTCGTGCTATTGATCAAGCAAAAGGAACCAAGGGCACATCCTAAATCCAAACACATACTTAGGCGTTTTTTTATCGTTCGAGAAATCGTTGATAAGAGAGACGTACATATATGCAAAGTACCTACTAATGATAACGTTACGGACACGCTAAACAATGGGACTTCCATAAAGCTAAACATGATGGTCATGTTAGGTCCATGGGTATTGGATACCTAGGGAATTGGGCCTAGGGCAAGTGGGAGATTGTTGGTGTTGGTGCCCTAGGCACGTTTGTTGAATGTTGTAAGTTATCATGATAATAAAGAGATAATAGGATTATTATTATGGCTCGTGTTTGCTTATAATAGTCTCTGTCCCTAGAGCTTCTTAAGCACTAGTATAAAGGCTAAATGATCATGGGATGATCATGTTAGATTTATGGGTACTTGTTTGGAACAAGGTACTGGACATGACCCGCGGTATGAGATTTATGTCATGGTCGATGTCATATATAAATCTCATATTAGTTATGTCATTTGAATCCTTAGACATGAAGTTATTATAGTCTTCCACTTGATGAACATTATGTTTGACATATTCAAACACTGCCTTAACACGGTAGTTATAAAGGGTATGATTGGCATGATTGGATTCCGGTAGGGAAGAATAATAAGCCAAATGGATTTGTCCCTCTTCGGATAGATGTCAAGCTTGGGCCCCTCGAAGGAATGATGTTGGTGAAATGTTTGGCCAAACTCAAATGGATTGATTGGATCAATATCATTTGGATTATCAACATATCCAGAATCGAGAAAGTATTGAACAATACAAGTTGACTTGTTGACCATGA
Source organism: Campanula takesimana (assembly GCA_026119855.1). Taxonomy (NCBI): domain Eukaryota; kingdom Viridiplantae; phylum Streptophyta; class Magnoliopsida; order Asterales; family Campanulaceae; genus Campanula; species Campanula takesimana. Next base: position 42,554 of record JAOWBW010000828.1, on the reverse strand, counting down.
CTTGTGTTCAATGACATCGTGGACAAAGGGATTGTGACATGTTCTAAAAGGAATGCGAACTTGTATCTAGTTATACTATTTGGGTAGGTATGACGGTTTGCTAGAACCTAATCATATCTTATGGTTTCATGTTTGAACCCATTGCCAACTTAGTGTAATCCTAGAGGGTCACACACAAATAGAACGAATCGTAAAGGACTAAATGGGAATTATGGAAAAATATCAGTGTTTGGCTCCGGCACGGTCGTGCGCCTTAAAATGGCACGGTCGTGCCATAAATCCAAACCAAGGCAAACCTGTCGACATGATTGGCACGACCGTGCCAAATTACCAAGCACGACCGTGCCGAAAATGGGCGGCTGGGGAATTCGCGCGGACTAGATGGCACGACCGTGCCAGATTGTAGGGCACGACCATGCCAGTCAAGTCGGCCAGAATTCTTTGTTGCCTAATTTGGTGACGGGATTTAGGTTTCCTAAGTCCTTAAGGGTTAAGGATTAAGACCTATTTAAGGATCCTTTCAGTAGTCATTAAGCACATGATTATGAGTGCCTCCATAAGGTTTTGGGAGGTTATTTTCTTGTTCTAAGATCCCACAAGTGAAGAACAAGAATATTCATAATTCCATATAGTTCTTACAATTGTGAAAGCGTGTTTCATGATTTGGTCTAGCAACCAAGATCAAGTGTTCTTGATATTCGTTCGTGGTGTGGATACCGCTAGAGGGTGAAACTTATCATCTTCATAAGTTCGTGATTCTTGCTTTGTTCGTGATCAAGATTTCAAGCCTCCATCGAATTCAAGGTTGCAAAATCAAAGGCATCAAGGGTTAGTATTCTAGTATTCATTATGTTGTATTTGACTTAATCATATGAATGGATCTATGGGCTTTGGGTTTCATAAATTTTAAATGCTTAATTCCGCTGCGCATGTTACTACGAAACCCAACACCTACATCCTCCCTATTCAGGTTTGCCATATCCCTACAGAGATCCATCACCTTCTCCTCTAGCTGATGGAGCCTCATCCACGTCCCTTTGTTCTGGTGGCCTATATGCCTATAAGTAGCCACGGGTACCTGTCATAACAGAAACAGAAAACTACATCAGTATGCTGAGATAAAAGAGATTGAAACAGAAAATGGGTCATAATCAGAAATATACAAGAAAGAATACAGTCATACCACAGCCGTCTGAGCAGGAGGCTCCCTCTCCGGTGACATCTCTTTTGGGACTATCTCCCTCTGCTCCTCAACAATCCCAAAGTTTGAGTATGTGTAGTACAAAGGAGGCAGAGGAGGATCAAAGCAATAACTAGCACCGGTAGGATAAAACTGTGCAGAAGTCGAGGGGGCAGGCTGTGTTCCCCAAGGGTCGGCATACATGAAGCCCGGCATCAGATGGTTCGCCCGAAAAAGGCCGTAGTCCTGCTGGAGAAAGATAAAGGGGGAAGCCTTAATCCCCGACATATATATGGCCCTATCATCCTCAGACAGCGCCCCCCAGTTACGAGGGCAGAAAGGAGGGAACTCTAACCGCTGGCCTAGGCGGGTTATGGTAATCCACCATCTGGCTCCCATGCTGCTGTTGGGTTTCGGAGTAACATGCGCAGCGGAATTAAGCATTTGAAATTTAATAGAAACCCAAAGCCATAGATCCGTTCATATGATTATATCAAATACAACATAATGAATAATAGAATACTAACACTTGATGCCTTTGATTTTGCAACCTTGAATTCGATGGAGGCTTGAAATCTTGATCACGAACAATGCAAGAATCACGAACTATAAAGATGATAAGTTTCACCCTCTAGCAGTATCCACACGCGAATGAATATCAAGAACACTTGATCTTGGTTGCTAGACCAAATCATGAAACACGCTTTCATGATGTATAGAACTATATGGAATTATTATGTGTGTGATATTCTTGTTCTTCAATCTAGGGATTTCTTAGAACAAGAAATTCATCCTCTCAAACCCTTGGAGGCTCTCACAAAGTTACATAATGCTTAGTGTTGATTTTGGGCGAATAGAGGCTGTTTATATACAAGTTAGACCTATTCTAAATAGGTAACTTGTGTCTAAACCCGCAAGGAATCGCAATTAAGAAAGTCCAAAATCTGTTTCCAAATTGAATCAGGAAACCAATCCCGGCAAACTGTGCGGCCGCCCAAAAGCAACTGTGCGGTCGCGCACTCAACCTGGAACAATTCTGGTACAAGTTGACCCAAACTGTGCGGCTGCCTAAGATTTTCTGTGCGGTCGCACACATGCTCCAGTCTCTCTTAATTTCCAAAATCCTTCAATGGTCCTCAGACCCAATATTCCAATATAGTCCTTTTTAGGATTCATTCTATTGTGTGTGACCCTCTAGGATTATACTAAGTTGGCAATGGGTTCAAACATGAAACCATAAGATATGATTAGGTTCTAGCAAACCGTCATACCTACCCAAATAGTATAACTAGATATAAGTTTGCATTCCTTTAGAACATGTCACAATCCCTTTATCCACGATGTCATTGAACACAAGTCATGGTCAACAAGTCAACTTGTTTTTTCGTTCAATACTTTATCAATTCTGAATATGTTGATAATCCAAATGACATTGATCTAATCAATCCATTTGAGTTTGGCCAAACATTTCATCAACATCATTCCTTCGAGGGGCCCAAGATTGACAGCTCTCCGAAGAGGGACAAATCCAATTAGCTTATTATTCTTCCCTACGTGAATCCGATTATGCCAATCATACCCTTTATAACTACCCGGTTAAAGGTAGCGTTTGAATATGTCAAACATAATCTTCATCAAGTGGAAGACTATAATAACTTCATGTCTAAGGATTCAAATGACATAACTAATATGAGATTTATATATGACATTAACCATGACATAAATCTCATACTGCTGGTCATGTCCAGTACCTTGTTCCAAACAAGTACCCATAAATCTAACATGATCATCCCATGATCATTTATCCTTTATACTAGTGCTTAACAAGCTCTAGGGACGGAGATTATTATAAGCAAACATGAGCAACAATAATAATCTTATTATCTCTTTATCATCATGAATAAAATGATAACTTATACAATGTTTAACAAACATGCCTAGGGCACCAACACCAACAATCTCCCACTTGCTCTAGGCCCAATTTCCTAGGTATCCAATATCCATGAACCTAACATGACCATCATGTTTAGCTTGTGAAAGTTCCTTTGTTAGTGTGTCCGTAACGTCATCATTAGTTGGTACTTTGCATATATGTACGTCTCCCTTATCAACGATTTCTCGAACGATAAGAAAACGCCTAAGTATGTGTTTGGATTTAGGATGTGCCCTTGGTTCCTTTACTAGATCATTAGCACGACTATTATTACTAATAAGGTGTATTGGATTAGCAATGTTAGGAACCATCTTAAGTTCACCAATGAACTTCTTAATCTAAACAACTTCCTCTGCAGCATCTAATGCCGCAATATACTTAGATTTAGTATGTAGAATTTTAGTGACTGTACTCTGCTTGGAACCATTCCAACTTACAACTTCACTATTTAGACACAAAACTCGATTGCGATCATCTATCATTTTTGTCAGTTTGGAAGCATGCATTCGTGTACCCATATACGACGAGATCATCTTCCATCCCTCCGTAGATCAAAACAAATCTTTAGTCCTTCTAAAGTACTTTAAGAATTATTTTACAGCCATCTAGTAATTCTCACCAGTTGTCGGATTGATATCTACTCGTCATGCTCCAAGCATTTAGATATATCTGGCTTAGTACTAATCATGGTATGATGGATCCAATTACCGAAGCAAATAGCATCCCATTCATTTTCTCATGCTCATCATTTGTCTTAGGACATTTGAGTCTTTGCATAGAAAAACTCCATGTAACATTGGCAACTGTCCTCTTTAGAATTTCCATGCGGAAACTTCTAATGACCTTGTCAATGTTTGTACTTTGGATTTAAACCAATTAGCTTCCTTAATGCTAAGGACATATGCGTTTCTTCCATATCTTTCATTGCGAAGGACTTTCCTACGTGTAGGAATGTCATTTCCAATGATCAATATGTCATCCACATATTTAAATAAGGAATAGCACTATGCTCCCACTAATCTTCTTGTATATACAAGGTTCATCTTCGTTCTTGATAAAACAAAACTATTTTGATTTATTAAAACGGAGATTCCAACTCCTATAAGCTTGCTTCCATCCATCCTATGGATTTCCGCAACTTACATACTTTATTAGAATTTTTCTTTGACCATCAAAACTTTTAGGTTGTATCCAATACATCCTTAAGTGATTTCCCGTTGAGGAACGCTTATTTTGACATCATTTTGTCAAATTTCATATTCCAAATATGAACATGTGACTATGAAAATTCTAGTAAGTTTCTTGCTACCCATGTAAGTTTTCTCCAAGAAAACCCATTCCTCACCTTTGGTTTTTACACTTTAGGTTAGAATGATCAAGTTCCAAACTTGATTATTACACATGGATTGCCTTTTAGATATTATGACTCCAAGTCATTCATCTAAATGTGGAGCGGACATTGCATCTATGATAGTTGGTAAATACTTCATTCTAAATGAACTTTACCTCAATACTTTCTATTTCGAAATATCCAATGTTTCTTGTCATAGATTGTATCATATCATGTACGCAAGTAATTTGTATAACTTGAACGGACTTTTCACGACTCCTTGTGAAAACTTGTTCAACTTCCATCTTAGGTTAAATTATATTTTCTAGGTCTCGAACCATTCAAGATATATTTTAGTCCACTGATTCTTTTAGAGATAAATGACTTGTCAAGAAAAGCACCATCATAAGTAACAAACCATTTGTTTCTTATGAGTAAAACATTATCCTCAAGTTTCCTTAGGATATCCCATGAAAATATATTTGTTAGATTTAAATGTGAGTGTGTTCCAAACAGCTCATTTCCAAAAAGTTCTCACTATCTTAAATCTTTATGAAAGACAAACTCGGTTTTCTTTCACCTTTTAACCTCCTTTGATGGAACTCAAATTAGTGTAATTATAGCGGTTTGTAATACATAACCCCAAATGGAAGATCAATTTTGATTTTATCATCTTAGGAACCATATCCAATAAGGTTCAATGCCTCCATGTAGACACATCATTCCAAATGGTGTTCTTAGTGGAATTTATTGTGAAACTATTTCACAACCTTAATGATAACTATCAAAACTTTGGTTCAATTATTCATGATCACGATCGAGTCAGAATCTTTGAATAGTTTTATCAAGTATAACCAAACTTCTCTTTTAGCATTGCTACTTAATGCACCATATACATCGAAATGTATTAGGTCAAGTAAGATATTAGCCTTTTACTATTCATAGTAAAAGATGTCTTGGTCCAAGTAAATGAGATTTGCATAAATCATGTGATTCCAAATCATATGACTTAAAACTCCGTCCCATGGAATTTTAGATATGCATTTCTTATTTATTTGATCAAAACAATAATGCATAAAGAATTTTAATTATTCATGTTATAGAATTTATTACTTTGTTCTTCAAGATTTAGGACATAAGATTTATTTATATGATAACACAATGAAGTAAATCATAATAAATAAAGCACATTTTCTTATTCCAAATAAGAAAATAAATATCCTTCATTATCTTATAACAAAATAATGTTTTCTACTTTGTTAGTAAAGTCACTTTACAAGTGTTCTACGAACAATGTTGCAACCATTGCATCATTACCGTTTGTAGATAAAACTTTACTATAAGTAGTCTTTCATCTTTCTAATTATTCTGGTATCCAATACCCAATAATTAAATTTAGAAAGAATAATTTATAACATAAAATTCCCAAGTGGCAGTCCCACTACTATTCCTTTTATTGATTATCCAGAATTTTGACTACAATTCTAAATGGTCAATCCAATTGTCATTTTACCAAATTGCATCAATTTGAGTTATTATTTAAACCACAATTATTTTCTTTAGGCTTGACAACTCTTGTCTTACCTTTCTTTTGGCACTTGGCCTCCTTTCCATCATTAACAATGGTTTTATACATCTCTTGCCTAGCTTGCTCTTGAAACATGTCTCTTAACTCCACGCCTATCTAATAGGCTTCCACAAGTTCCAAACTTTGTTGGAGTTTTGAGCACATAGTCGCGAGCATGAGACAACTCACATTCCTAGAAACATACTCCCTCCGTCCCACCACAAGCGTCATCAAAATTTGGGACACGGGGATTAAGGAATATTGTTATTATATACAAAAGGTAGTGAACTGGAGAGAAAATGAAGAGATAGTGGAAAGGAGATTAGACAGGCATCTAGTCTCCTAATCTCTTCATCCGCCCAAACTTAGTTTTTGGAACCAAATAGCAATAATAATTTACAATAATAATAAAAATAAAAATCTGGGTATTTCAAACTTTTAGTTCCCTCCTAATTCTAAGTTCAACCCAGAAAATTTAAATTTCCCCCCTAATCTGTTACACCTTCCTATAAATACACTATTCCTCCACAAAATATCAGACACAATTTCAAAATCTTCACAACCAAAACAGGATCAAAATGCCCAAAGATATGACTGTAGCTGAGAGAGGGTTGCTTGCCCAGTTCATATCGGTGTCTGCAAAAGGAGGAATGCTTCCAAAAGCGAAGGTTGAAGAAGCATCACGGATCTTTAATGTCTCCCAGCGTACTGTGTTCAGAGCTTGGGTGACTGTGAAGAGGCAGCTGGGTCTAGGATTGCCAATTTGTCACACTTAAAAAAAAAAAGGTATGATCAGGTCAACAAAAATAGAGTTGGATATTACAAAAATGAAAGGATTACCTTTTCAAACGAGGAACACGATTAGAAATTTAGCACAAGGCATGGGTGTAAGTAAGAGAACAATTTGGAGATGAAAAAAAAATGGGGTGATTAGACCTCATTCAAATGCTATAAAACCTTTATTAAATGATTCAAACAAAATAGAAAGGTTGAGATATTGTTTAAATGCACTCAGATTTGATACTGAAACATCATCACCAAAGTTTAAAAGCATGACTCATGTTATACATGCTGATGAGAAATGGTTCAACATGTCAAAATGCACCAAAAAGTATTACATCTTCCCTGGAGAAAATGAGCCATACAGGGTATGTCAAAGCAAGAGATTCATAATGAAAGTTATGTTTCTTTGTTTAGTAAGTAGACCTATCTACTCAGAAACTGGTGAGATGTTATTTGATGGCAAAGTTGGTATGTGCCCATTTACTAAGATAGTGTGTGCAAAGAGGAAAAGTCGAAACAGGGACAAAGGCACACCGGAGACCAAGCCACTTGACTCAATCAACAAACAGGTCACTAAAGAAATGATGCTGCAAAATGTGAGTTCACATGCTTTTTGGTTAAATATTCATGCTTTTTGCTTACTATTCATGCTTTTTGATTTATTAATACCTGTTTTAATGCACACTTATTTAATTTGATTGCAGGCTATCCCTGCAATCAAAGCAAATTGGCCAGCAAATACAAGCAAACACATTATCATTCAATGGGATAATGCTCCTCCACATCTATCCTTAAACACTGACCCAGAATTCATCGCAGCAGCAACCTCGGATGGGTTTAATATTGAGCTAGTTTTTCAGCCCCCAAATTCACCTGATACCAATGTCAATGATCTAGGGTGGTTCAGGTCTATTGAATTACTAAAGACAGATGTTCAAGCAAAGACTGTTGAGGATTTGGTGACAGGAGTTCAAAATTCATTTCATAATCTTTCTCATTTGACACTAAACAAGGTATTCCTAACCTTGCAATGTTGTATGGTAGAAATTATGAAGAGGCATGGATCAAATGACTATAAAATTCCTCACATGGGAAAGGATGCATTATTGAGAAGAGGATCACTACCAAATGAGTGTCAAGTTGCTTACGAAGTGGTAAAAGGGTGCTTAATCCATTTAAATGGGCTTGGACTTGCTGATGGACTTGAGGGCATGATGGAAGATTATAATCTTGTTTAATTTTCAGTTTGTATGTTTTGTGAAACCATGAAAACCATGGCTTTTTGTGTATGAAAAGTACAACACATCTTCTTGCCTTAGAACGATTCTTAGGCTCAGGATCCAATCCATGAAGTTTGTACCATTCTCTTGAAGCATTATCCTTATCAAGGATTGATCACAATGATTTTAGTTGTCTTTATCTACAACTTATCCAAAATTTCCAAAATTTTACAAGTACCAATCTCATTAAAGAGATAAATAATGTATTTTTCCAAAAAATACTCCCACTAAATTATATAACATTCTTATACATCCATTGTATAATATAATTTAAAAGGGATAAGATCCTACTTTAACTTAATTTTGAGTACGCTTTGGCGCACCGCTCAGAACCAAATTAATTAGGTAGACAACCCTGTCAATCATATCCCATATGACTCTTAGATCATTTTTCTGAGATTCCTTTTAAATTGGGCTAAGATCCAACTTTAATTTAATCTTGAGTCCGCTTTGACGAACCGCTCAAAATCAAATTAATTAGGTAGACAATTTCTTGTCAATCATATCCAATATGATTCTTAGTGGTCCAATTTCAAAAGCATGTTTAATCCCATCTTTGCCTAGGCCCAAAACTGTTTTGACGCCCAATTAAGTACAACCATTTTAAACGCATAGGAAACTCTTATTCACTCATCTTGCTCATACAAGAATAAAATCAATGCACCTCGCTTTGGCGAGCCCACATGAAAATACCCGTGTACTTACAAGTGTTTTAATCATGGCGTTGCAAGAGGACTTAAAATTTTTCTTGAAGGTTTATCACCATATAGCATACTACAAATTTATGAACACACAAGATAAACATGTTACGCATCAAATTTAGCCACTAAATTAATCTTCATTAATTTAAGCACAACATTTATGTGTCATTATTTTCTCTATAATTATGAGGATGAGACTATTTGAACTTTGGTTATCATCTCCAAATCAAGACAACAAGAAGTACGGCCGAACAAAGCCATAAGGCAACCACAATTCCGCACTAATTCAAGAAACCAATAAAGTAGTCCATGTGGCCGAAACTAAGCAATAGATGGTCTCGATGAACGTAGGCCAATTACATCCACAATTCCACATGGAACTCCAATCTTTGAATCAAGAACTTTGTTTCTCAATTTTAGAAATTATGAACTCTTCATAATTCTAACTTCGTTTTATCTTTGAAACTTTGATTGCGATCAAGTTTGGGAAACACAATCTCGATGAACGTAGATTAGCCATCCAAACCTTGAACCAATCTTAGAATTCACAAGACTAAAACAAATAGGAAAATTAAACCATAAAACCCAACCCAAAACCCTAGCACGATCCCCCACGCCAAAACCCTAGCTAGGTCCGGCCGGGTCTCTGCATGGGTCCGGTCGGACCCCTTGAAAAATTCCAAATTTTTAAAGTTCCAATTTTTTTTTCAAAATTGTTTTTTCCCGATTCAATTAGGATTTGGTGTTCTTGGTGATCAAATCACCATGATCATCAATACTTTGAATAAACCATTTATTCATGAATCCCTAGAATATCAAAACTTTGATCTAATCAAAAATTGATAATCCAAACAATTTTAAATGCACCATAATTTTATTGCGATTGAATAGTGCGATTAAAGTTTATAAAACAATAAACCACATAAAAAGCATATAACACATAAACATCATAATCACAATATTCATACCATGCTAGGCACATAAACAATTTATATACACATAACATGATCTAGTATTGAAATAATCAACTTGAACGGGGCTCTGATACCACTGTTGGGTTTCAGAGTAACATGCGCAGCGAAATTAAGCATTTAAAATTTAATAGAAAGCTAAAGCCATAGATCCGTTCATATGATTATATCAAATACAACATAATGAATACTAGAATACTAACCCTTGATGCCTTTGATTTTGCAACCTTGAATTCGATGAAGGCTTGAAATCTTGATCACGAACAATGCAAGAATCACGAACTATAAAGATGATAAGTTTCACCCTCTAGCGGTATCCACACGCGAACGAATATCAAGAACACTTTATCTTGGTTGCTAGACCAAATCATGAAACACGCTTTCATGATGTATAGAACTATATGGAATTATTATGTGTGTGTTATTCTTTTTCTTCAATCTAAGAATTTCTTAGAATAAGAAATTCATCCTCTCAAACCCTTGGAGGCTCTCACAAAGTTACATAATGCTTAGTGTTGATTTTGGGCGAATAGAGGCTGTTTATATACATGTTAGACCTATTCCAAATAGGTAACATGTGTCTAAACCCGCAAGGAATCACAATTAGGAAAGTCCAAAACCTGTCCAAAATCTATTTCCAAATTGAATCAGGAAACCAATCCCGACAAACTGTGCGGTCGCACACTCAACCTGGAACAATTCTGGTACAAGCAGAGCCAAACTGCGCGGCCGCCCAAGATTTTCTGTGCTGTCGCACACTTTGTGGCGACCCTGACCCCGCGGGCCGGGAGCTCGCCAGCTGGACGTCGACTTAATTTAAAACACCAAAATACAGAAGATAAAAATTCCATCTGATACCAAAAGATGATAATACACGGTTTTTAAAATCCAAATCTTTACAACATTACTAAACCACTAGCATAAGCTCCACAAGCTTACACCAAAATACAAAAGATTACAAATCTAAATGACGTCATAGTTTGGTAACACTATTCCCAAAGGTTATACATTTAAGTAATGCAAACCGAACAACAACCTGCCCAAAAGCTACGAACCCTCTCGACGTCCTCCTCGTGATCAGCGAATCCTAATCCTTTCCTCCTTGGGGGGTAAGGAAAAAAAAAGATAAAAAGAAAGGGGGGGTGAGATAAATCTCAATAAGTTACTAATGCAACTACATGACATGCTATGATGCAATAACAGTAATAAATCTCATATAGCACGTAGCAAGTAACAGTTAACATATAGCAGCGGAAATAAACAAGTAACAAAGGATATTAGCCAAGGTTTCCCAAACTAAGAGAACAATTGCTGTGCAGCTTCAACCAATCAACCAATCAAACCATCTTCATAGTAGCATAAACAGCTGAAGATAACAACCCCGGTACCGGAACCATAACAATGTAACATGTCACAAAGGACAGGGGAAATGACACAGAGTCATACCCAAAACGACTAGCTAGAATACTCACCAAAGGAGCTAGCTCATCCCAACCAAGGCCAATCTGGATGAGGAAAGAAGGACCAATGGGCGATGCTATACTGGACTTGGCTTGTGCCATTATAGAATTATCCATTGCCTGACTCGAACACAAGTAACCAGCTGGACTTTCAAATAAATGCTAAGTAATAAATACTAGCCGAAATAAACAACTAATGATTCCAAAGTAGGGAACCATTCCAAATAAATCACCATAAAGATGAACCAATCCAAACAACACATCAAATATGTTCAACATTCCAAAACGATACTTAATCAAATTCCATAACGCAATTGTTCACAAAGGAACCATTTCCCACATTTTAGTATTTCACAATGGCCATTTCAATCTATTAGAATCGTACTCGGAGCCTAGACTAAGCTTGATTTTGAAAACAATAAAAACAAAGATACTCAGATCAGCTGCTATGGGCGGTCGCCCATAACCAGCCCGGGCGGTCTCCCAAAACCATTAACCTACAACCCAACAGACTGACCCCATGGGCGGTCGCCCAAAACCATTAACTCCAACACTCCGGGTGGACTGACCTCAAGGGCGGTCGCCCAAACCCATCATGGGCGGTCGCCCACGAGCCCTGACTGCCGGAATTCGGTGAGTTTACCTGGGTTTCATCCAAAATTCAACCCAAACCAAAACCAAACCAAAATCCAACGCATCTAAGAAGTATAATAGGGTACTAGAACAACTTGTAAGTCTAAAATAACTCATATAACATCTATTAGTCAACCCAAACCAAGAGATGATTCAAACACCCAAATTTCACAAAAATGGATAAATTACAAATAAATTCCAAATCAACCAAAGAAGCCATATATATCAACTAGAGCATCAATGGAGTTAAAGATGAACATTTTTAGCATAAATGAGAGGAAAGCAACTTACTTGGGATTTATGAAAGATGACGGAATTCGAAATTTCTTAGCTCTACACGATCCTATCGACGATCTAAACATTTTTCATAAAATGAGCAATAAGAAATAATGAATAAGTGAGGACCAAAAGAAGGAAAGAGGGAGGTAGTTTTCTTACCTTTCTTCAACAATGGAGAGAGAGAGATGATTGAGTGTGTGTGTGTGTGTGCAGGAGAGTGAGGGAGAAGGGAGAGAGTAGGGAGGGAGTAAGTAGAATTATTTCAAAATGTTACACCTAGGCCCCCTCTACTACTACTACTACCACTACTACTACTACCCTTAATATCCTCTTCTCTAATAATTCTCTTACCTCATACTAGCACAAATGATCAATTAAAACGCTAGGCATAAAAATACTATGAGATATAAAATGCACACATAAATATTTAAATAATTAAATAATAAATAATTAATGATTATACCAAGAAAATAGAGATGGGATTTCAGGCCGTGACATTCACTCCTCCATAAAGAAAATTCGACCCGAATTTTAAGGGTACTTACCCGAAACAAAATGTAACGACCCGAGTCCGCAGACCAGACCCGCCACATAGGTACCATACACTAGCCCACCAAGCATCTCCTCAATTAGGTCAACCACAGCCCATCCCAGGCCTCCAAAAGTCCAATGGATGATGTGATGCTTAGTAGGAGTGTATGGGTCTTCTATATAGCACACTGAATTCCTACATATTTCCGATGTGGGATGAGGGATATCACAATCTCCCCCACTCAAACCCTTGCCGTCCCTGACAAGGTCAATCAATACCCAGATCCTACCCCCGGGCTAGCTCGCAAGCCTTAAGGCCGGGGTTCCGCTCTGATACCATTTGTAACGACCGGAGCCCGTAGACCCGACCCGCCACATAGATACCACAAACTAGCCCACCAAGCATCTCCTTAATTGGGTCAACCACAGCCCATCACAGGCCTCCAAAAGTCCAATGGATGATTTGATGCTTAGTAGGAGTGTATGGGCCTTCTATATAGCACACTGAATTCCCACATATTTCCGATGTGGGATGGGGGATATCACAATCTCCCCCACTCAAACCCTTGCCGTCCCTGGCAAGGTCAATCTATACCCAGATCGTACCCCCGGGCTAGCTTGCAAGCCTTAAGGCCGGGGTTCCGCTCTGATACCATTTGTAACGACCCGAGTCCGCATACCCGACCCGCCACATAGGTACCATACACTAGCCCACCAAGCATCTCCTCAATTGGGTTAACCACAACCCATCACAGGCCTCCAAAAGTCCAATGGATGATTTGATGCTTAGTAGGAGTGTATGGGTCTTCTATATAGCACACTGAATTCCCACATATTTCCGATGTGGGATGGGGGATATCACACAAAAAGCCACAGATATTTCCATTCTATCTCTTCTCGAAGTTCCCACGTTGATTCCTCGACATTGTGATTCCTCCATAGCACTCTAACCAACGCAATGCTTTTATTCCTCAACTCTTGGACTTTGGTATCAAGAATCCGAACCGGTCATTCCTCATATGACATGTCAGGCTCTATATTCTCAGGTACCCTCGGTAACACATGAGATGAATCGTGCAAATACTTCCGAAGCATAGAAACATAGAAGACGTTATGCAACCGGTCTAAAGGCGATGGTAACGCAAGTCGATAAGCAAGAAGCCCCACTTTTCCCAAAATCTCAAACGGTCCTATAAATCTCGGAGCCAATTTACCCTTCTTCCCAAACCTTCGAATACCCACCTTCGGAGATACCTTCAAGAATACAAAGTCTCCGGTCTGAAAATTGAGGTCTCGTCTTCTATGATCAGCATAGCTCTTCTGTCGACTCTGGGCTGTCTTCAACCTATCCCGAATAATTCTGACTTTCTCAACTGAATCCTGAATCAAATCAATAACCCATATCTTCGCTTCCCCGATCTCATCCCAGCAGATAGGTGATCTACACTTCCTCCCATACAAAGCCTCATAAGGAGCCATCTCAATGCTAGCCTGATAACTGTTATTATAAGAAAATTCCACTAAAAGTAAGTGCATATCCCAAGAATCAAAAAAGTCTACCGAACAAGCTCGCAACATGTCTTCTAAAATCTGAATAGTTCTCTCGGATTGACCGTCAGTCTGAGGGTGAAAAGCTGTACTGAATCTCAAATCTGTACCCAAAGCCTCCTGTAATGCTTTCCAGAATCTAGAAGTAAACCTCGGATCACGATCCGATACAATGCTAACCGGAACCCCATGTAATCTCACAATCTCATCAATATAAAGGGTCGCAAGCTTTTTCATCGAGTATCTAATATCAATCGGTAAGAAATGAGCACTCTTGGTTAGTCTATCCACGATCACCCAAACACTGTCATACTTCCTACGGGTATGAGGTAGTCCCGTAACAAAATCCATAGTCACATGCTCCCATTTCCACTCCGGAATTTCTAATGGCTGAAGTAGTCCTGCGGGTCTCTGATGCTCAGCTTTGACCTGCTGACAAGTTAAACACTTCGATACATACTCAGCTATTTCCCTTTTCATGTTGTTCCACCAGAAATGTTGCTTCAGATCTTGGTACATCTTCGTACTACCGGGATGAATAGTATATCTCGATTTATGACCCTCATCCAAAACTTGCCTCTTTATACCACCAACATCGGGCACACACAAACGTCCACGAAAAGTTAACACTCCATTCGAACTGATAGAAAAATCCTCGAAGGTCTTCTCCTTCATTTTACCCATTATTTTCACTAACTCTGGATCTTCTTTCTGAGCTTCCTTTATTCTATGAATTAGGGTTGGAGATACCCTAATGTTCGCAAAAATAGCCCCATATCTCGATTCACGAGGACACCAATCTCGAACATCCTCTAGCATTTTCCACTCTCGAACCATCATCGAAGCCACATAAGATTTTCTACTAATAGCATCGGCTACAACATTCGCCTTTCCCGGATGATAAGATATCTTACAATCATAGTCCTTCAAAAGTTCCATCCATCTGCGCTGTTGGTTATTAAGTTCCTTCTGGGAGAAAAGATACTTCAAACTCTTGTGATCTGTGAAAATCTCAAATTTTTCCCCGTAAAGGTAATGCTTCCACTTATGAAGAGCAAATACAATAGCTGCCAATTCTATGTCGTGAGTAGGATAAGTCTGTTCACTCGGACTCAACTTCCTCGAAGCATAGGCAATCACTTTCCCATTCTGCATTAAAACACAACCCAAGCCTTCCTTCGATGCATCACTATAAATTACTAGGTCATCGTTCCCATTAGGCAATACTAATATCGGTGCAGTAGTCAACCTCTTCTTCAACTCTTCAAAACTGTTGTTACACTTCTCGGTCCACTCAAACGGAACATTCTTTCGGGTCAACTGAATCATCGGTGTAGTAATCCGCGAAAACCCTTCTATAAACCTCCTGTAGTACCCGGCTAACCCCAGAAAACTCCTGATCTCAGTCACTGTTTCTGGTCGCTTCCAATCAACAATAGATTCTATCTTCGAAGGATCCACAGAAATCCCATCTTTAGAAATAACATGACCCAGAAATGAAACTTTTTTAAGCCAAAATTCACACTTACTAAACTTCGCGAATAACTGTTCCTTTGCGAGTACCGATAAAACTGTCCTCAGATGTTGATCGTGCTCCTCTCGAGATTTAGAATAGACAAGTATATCATCAATGAAGATCACTACGAACGTATCAAGATAAGGATGGAAAATTCTGTTCATCAAGTCCATAAACACGGTAGGTGCGTTAGTCAACCCAAACGGCATAACCAAGAACTCATAATAACCATATCGGGTGCGAAAAGCAGTCTTCGGAATGTCTTCCGATCAAATTCTCAACTGATGGTACCCACTCCTCAATCAAGTTTAGAAAATACCACCGACCCTTGAAGTTGATCGAATAAATCATCAATATGCGGTAGAGGATATTTGTTCTTCACCGTTACCTGATTCAACTTTCTGTAATCAATACACAACCTCAACGAACCGTCTTTCTTCCTTACAAACAAAACCGGTGCTCCCCACGGTGAAACACTAGGTCGAATAAATCCTCTATCAAGCAATTCTTGTAACTGAACCTTCAGTTCTTTCAACTCTGCTGGAGCCATTCTATAAGGTGCTTTCGAAATCGGAGCTGTACCTGGTAATAGATCTATACAGAACTCTATCTCTCGATCGGGTGGCATACTGTACTCTGAAGAGAAAGCATCAGGAAATTCTCTAACTACCCGAAGCCTCTCTAACTCAGGCGATTCTTTCTTGGTATCTAGCACATTAGCCAAATAACCCTTACAACCACGATGCAACAACCTCTTCGCTTTCACATAAGAAATTATACGAATATTTTTACTCAAAGGAATAGCCTCAAAAACAAACTTAGGCACATTAGGAATAGAAAAAGTAACGACCTTCCTACGACAATCAACTAAAGCATGAAATTTGCTCAGCCAATCCATACCCAAAATAACGTCAAAGTCTTGTATCGGAAGAACTACCAAATCCGCACACAAAACATGACCACAAATAAGCACATCACAAGCACGAAACACTTTATCAGTTACCAAGCACTCTCCCATAGGAGTTGGCACCTCTAACACATAAGGTAAGGACTCAGATGAAGCATTTAGCAAAGAAGCAAAGTGCACAGATATGTATGAATGCGATGATCCTGGATCTACTAATGCACGAGCGCTCACACTAGACACAGAAATAATACCTCCTATCACTGAAGGATCATCAGTAGCCTGCTGCTGGTTCATAGAAAAAACTCTTCCTTGAACCTTAGGCTTCCCCGTTGCATCTCTCTTCTGGCCTTGTGAAGTACCAGCTCCTGACCCCGATGGTTGACCTTTGTTTCTTGGACAATCCCTCACGAAGTGTCCCAACTGACCACAATTGGTACATTTTCCTTGTTTCTTCCAACACCTATCCTCCGAATGGCCTTCCTTCTGACAATAGGCACAGAGCCTCCTGTTCTGATTCCCTTGATTCCCCGGAGTAGTGCCCGGATTCCTTGGGATTGGTTGCCCTCTGAACTGAGATTGTCCTCCATAATTACCTCGGTTATCCGAACGTTGTAGTGGTTGCGACTTGCTCTGACCTCCTTGTTTACCCGTGTTAGCTACCTCTGTCTTTCTCTTGTGCTCTCCGATATCTTGCTCTATCAAGTAGGCACGGTCCACCGCATCTTGAAAAAGTTGAATTCTCTGGACTATAAGTTGAGTTCTGATAGCCGTCCTCAAGCCCATGATAAACCTCATTGCCTTATGTTCTTCTGTTCTTACAAGATAGTCACAATACCTAGCTAATTCTGTGGACTTAGCCGAGTATTGAGCTACCGTCAACAAGCCCTGCTCCAAGTTTAGGAACTCAATCTCCTTCCTATTCTGATCAACCAAAGGAATGAAGTGTTCCTTGAATTTACTCACAAACAACTCCCAAGTATACGGTACAAGAGTCGCATCCCAACTTGCCTTAAGTTCCTTCCACCAATGTTCAGCAGCTCCCACTAGCTTATAGGCCGCAAACCGAACTCTATCTTCATCCGTACAACCAAAGACGTCGTAGATCTTTTCCATCGCCTCTATCCACATTTCAGTCTTTTTCACATCAGGCTCACCATCGTACTCGACCGGTTTCAATTTCAAGAACTGCTCCAACCCATATCGTGGAGGTGCTACATGTTCCTCTCTCGGCCCTTGGTCATGAATTGCTTTCATAGCCGCTTCAAACATACCCTGAAATATCGCACGATTTTCTTCCCGTATCTCATTATGATTTGGAGCCCCACTGGGACCTTTACCAGCTCTTCTTCTAGCCATTTTGAACAAATACCTGCATAAAACACCAACTGTTACTCACTCCGAACACAACTACCCTTCTAGGTCATTCTAGTCCACCTATACTTAAACTTAGAGCTAAACCATAGCTCTGATACCAACTGTGGCGACCCTGACCCCGCGGGCCGGGAGCTCGCCAGCTGGACGTCGACTTAATTTAAAACACCAAAATACAGAAGATAAAAATTCCATCTGATACCAAAAGATGATAATACATGGTTTTAAAAATCCGAATCTTTACAACATTACTAAACCACTAGCATAAGCTCCACAAGCTTACACCAAAATACAAAAGATTACAAATCTAAATGATGTCATAGTTTGGTAACACTATTCCCAAAGGTTATACATTTAAGTAATGCAAACCGAACAACAACCTGCCCAAAATCTACGAACCCTCTCGACGTCCTCCTCGTGATCAGCGAGTCCTAATCCTTTCCTCCCGGGGGGGTTAAGGAAAAACAAAGATAAAAAGAAAGGGTGGTGAGATAAATCTCAATAAGTTACTAATGCAACTACATGACATGCTATGATGCAATAACAGTAATAAATCTCATATAGCACGTAGCAAGTAACAGTTAACATATAGCAGCGGAAATAAACAAGTAACAAAGGATATTAGCCAAGGTTTCCCAAACTGATAGAACAATTGCTGCGCAGCTTCAACCAATCAACCAATCAAACCATCTTCATAGTAGCATAAACAGCTGAAGATAACAACCCCGATACCGGAACCATAACAATGTAACATGTCACAAAGGACAGGGGAAATGACACAGAGTCATACCCAAAACGACTAGCTAGAATACTCACCAAAGGAGCTAGCTCATCCCAACCAAGGCCAATCTGGATGAGGAAAGAAGGACCAATGGGCGATGCTATACTGGAATCAGCTTGTGCCATTATAGCATTATCCATTGCCTGACTCGAACACAAGTAACCAGCTGGACTTTCAAATAAATGCTAAGTAATAAATACTAGCCGAAATAAACAACTAATGATTCCAAAGTAGGGAACCATTCCAAATAAATCACCATAAAGAAGAACCAATCCAAACAACACATCAAATATGTTCAACATTCCAAAACGATACTTAATCAAATTCCATAATGCAATTGTTCACAAAGGAACCATTTCCCACATTTTAGTATTTCACAATGGCCATTTCAATCTATTAGAATCGTACTCCGAGCCTAGACTAATCTTGATTTCGAAAACAATAAAAACAAAGATACTCTGATCAGCTGCTATGGGCGGTGCCCATAACCAGCCCGGGCGGTCGCCCAAAACCATTAACCTACAACCCAACAGACTGACCCCATGGGCGGTCGCCCAACCCATCAATGGGCGGTCGCCCAAAACCATTAACTCCAACACTCCGGGTGGACTGACCTCATGGGCGGTCGCCCAAACCCATCATGGGCGGTCGCCCACGATCCCTGACTGCCGGAATTCGGCGAGTTTACCTGGGTTTCATCCAAAATTCAACCCAAACCAAAACCAAACCAAAATCCAACGCATCTAAGAAGTATAATAGGGTACTAGAACAACTTGTAAGTCTAAAATAACTCATATAACATCTATTAGTCAACCCAAACCAAGAGATGATTCAAACACCCAAATTTCACAAAAATGGATAAATTACAAATAAATTCCAAATCAACTAAAGAAGCCATATATATCAATTAGAGCATCAATGGAGTTAAAGATGAACATTTTTAGCATAAATGGGGGGAAAGCAACTTACTTGGGATTTATGAAAGATGACGGAATTCGAAATTTCTTAGCTCTACACGATCCTATCGACGATCTAAATTTTTTTCATAAAATGAGCAATAAGAAATAATGAATAAGTGAGGACCAAAAGAAGGAAAGAGGGAGGTAGTTTTCTTACCTTTCTTCAACAATGGAGAGAGAGAGATGATTGAGTGTGTGTGTGTGTGTGCAGGAGAGTGAGGGAGAAGGGAGAGAGTAGGGAGGGAGTAAGTAGAATTATTTCAAAATGTTACACCTAGGCCCCCTCTACTACTACTACTACCACTACTACTACTACCCTTAATATCGTCTTCTCTAATAATTCTCTTACCTCATACTAGCACAAATGATCAATTAAAACGCTAGGCATAAAAATACTATGAGATATAAAATGCACACATAAATATTTAAATAATTAAATAATAAATAATTAATGATTATACCAAGAAAATAGAGATGGGATTTCGGGCCGTGACACACTTGCTCCAGTCTCCCTTTATTTCCAAAATCCTTCAATGGTCCTTGGACCCAATATTCCAATATAGTCCTTTTTAGGATTCGTTCTATTGTGTGTGACCCTCTAGGATTATACTAAGTTGGCAATAGGTTCAAAGATGAAACCATAAGATATGATTAGGTTCTAGAAAACCGTCATACCTACCCAAATAGTATAACTAGATACAAGTTCGCATTCCTTTAGAACATGTCACAATCCCTTTATCCACGATGTCATTGAACACAAGTCATGGTCAACAAGTCAACTTGTTTTTTCGTTCAATACTTTCTCGATTCCGAATATGTTGATAATCCAAATGATATTGATCTAATCAATCCATTTGAGTTTGGCCAAACATTTCATCAACATCATTCCTTCGAGGGGCCCAAGCTTGACATCTCTCCGAAGAGGGACAAATCCAATTCGATTATGCCAATCATACCCTTTATAACTACCCGGTTAAGGGTAGCGTTTGAATATGTCAAACATAATCTTCATCAAGTGGAAGACTATAATAACTTCATGTCTAAGGATTCAAATGATATAACTAATATGAGATTTATATATGACATTGACCATGACATAAATCTCATACCACGGGTCATGTCCAATACCTTGTTCCAAACAAGTACCCATATCTAACATGATAATCCCATGATCATTTAGCCTTTATACTAGTGCTTAACAAGCTCTAGGGATGGAGATTATTATAAGCAAACATGAGCAACAATAATAATCTTATTATCTCTTTATCATCATGAATAAAATGATAACTTATACAATGTTTAACAAATGTGCCTAGGGCACCAACGCCAACAGCTGCCAGTATAACCTCTCTCCCAAGTATATGGCCATGCACTCCACGGAGCTCATCAGAAGCCTTGAGCGGGTATGGAACAGTGTGTGCTCTATGCTATCATATATCGGTCTCCAGGGAAACAATGACTGAGATACGGACTCAGGCCTCAGACCATCCAGATATTTCCTGGCTGAAACCAAGCCAATAGGGGCAGTACTGGTCTTCACATTTCTGGACTTGTAAGACCACCTAGCACAGTCATGATACAGGGGCTGACCCTCTCTCTTAATCCTGAAATATCTCAGGCCCAGAATGGCGAAAGCCCACAGCTGTAAACAGAAACAAAGGCAGAAATTAAACACAGTTGAAAGCGCAGAAAAGACAGAAATCTAAAAGGGAAAAAATGGTAAATGTACCTCCCAATGTAAGGATCCCGTCCCTCAGGGCGAAACAAGCGAAGTTCGCACGAGGAAGAAATGCCAAACACGAGTAACTTTCCTAACGAAAAAGAAACGGAGTCGCCACATTTGTTAATTTTAAACCAAACAAATGAAAATGGTTAGAGAAGGTGAGTTCGGAGGTCAGGTTACACTTTGGGAAGAACATATTTGCGATTCACCCAAAATGCCTCGGAAAAACCGAGTCTCCCTTGTTAGTTTGAAAATGTGCATGTGTGTGTGTGTATTTAACGGAAAACTTTCTGTTATCGGTTTTGTTGGGAAAAACATAACTGAAAGGGCCTGTTTATTAAGAAAATAGGGATCAGAGGGCAAAACGGACATTTTTCCCCCTGTTCCCAACATAGCCGTACGGATGTACATGCAGTTTCCTGGGATTTTACAGTTCAGTCAAGAACAGTCCAGTTTCAGAGCAGAAACAGAACATTCTGTTGAAACTGGACAAAACTGTTTTGATTTTAGTTTGCTTAAAACACTTTATAAGTTTAAATACAACATTCCTATGCCAAATGATCATCACTTAGTCCCCAAAAAAAGTATTTGGGTGTGATCATGAGCAATCTTTGGAGAAAATTGAGAAAAGTTGATGAACATGCCCTTTGGGCCAAAATTGACCATTTGGTGATTAAAGATTGAAACTTTATCCCCAAGATGGCATTTTTATGACTTATTAACCTTTAAAGAGTCAAATTAACACATAAAGATTGAATCTTTATAACCCCAAAGGGGACTTTAGAGCTAGATCAATGTTGGATGATAAAGATGGAAGCTTTATCATCCAAATGATCATTATTGCCAACAAAAGCATCATTCCAACTAGACAAGAATGTAAATGACAATCAACAAGCCATGATCATCTAGGTTTGAACATCTTCCACACAAGGCATGGAGGGCACCTTGGATCATCTCATGGCTTAGACAAGAGAAATATAGAGTAATATATGTATATTTTCTTGAATGGACATGTCTTGCATAAATGTAAAGTTGCTTGAATGGACAAGTCTTGCAAGTAATGTAAAAGTGCTTGAATGGACAAGTCTTGCAAGTAATATAAAGATTAACATAAACTTAAACAAATATTAAAGAGAAAATAGAGCTATAGATGAAGAGAAGGGAGGGGGAGAAGGTGGCTTTACCTATTTTGGTTTAGCCAATCTTCCTTTCTCTCTTTCACTCTTTGTTTCACTCTTCTCTCACACTACTGCAGTGATTTTGACAGAGTAATATTTCTTATGTTGTTTCTCCCCCCCTGAAATGATCATCATGGGGTTCAATTTATAGAGGCTGAGGGTGCACAAAGTAGCCGTACGGCTAGGGACCTCATGTGCCCAAACCATCCGTACGACTCGACTTGGCGAGCTTCTGGATTTTTCCAAGTTTAATTCTAGTTCAGTCATGGAATATCAGGTTTATCCTAGTGAGGTCCTGGCCCATTGGTTTATCCCTAAATGGTACCAAGAATTCCTCTAAAGTAGATCGATTTCAGATTGGGGTACTTACAGAGCCGCTCGGCAACGTCGCTTTTGAAGAAAGCGGGGTTGTCGATAAATGCATCCCAATCTGATGGGAGGACGGCTTGGCCGATTTGGGTGAGAGAATTTCAAGGCTACTCAAACCTATAAGCATCCCATTTTGATGGGAGGACGGCACAGCCGATTTGTTCTACGGCTGGACCTAGAGGTATACGATTCCTACGTATCCCTATTTGAGGGAATCAAGCCTATCGTAGTTCGAAAAGGGTGAGAGATTTTAAGGCTACTCAAACCTATAGGCGACCGTCGAGGTCGAATGGAGAACTTAGCATCTTAAGTCTAAAGGTGACCATTCAAGGTCGGGTGGAGAACTTGGCGTCTCAAACCTTTGGGGCCTGGGTGGATATTTTTCATCCTTTCCTAAGGAACGGGCGTGACTCTCCTTTGGTCAGAGGCGGGAACTCGGGCATGACACTCACTCGGTCAGAGGCGGGGACTCGGGCATGACACTATTTGGTCAGAGGCGAAGGTTCGGGCGTGACACTCATTTGGTCAGAGGCAAGTTTCGGGTGTGACACTCATTTGGTCAGAGGCTAGGTTTGGGCGTGACACTCATTTGGTCAGAGGTAAGGTTTGGGCGTGACACTCATCTGGTCAGAGGCAAAGGTTTGGGCGTGACACTCATTTGGTCAGAGGCAAGTTTCGGGCGTGACACTCATTTGGTCAGAGGCAAGGGTTGCGCGTGACACTCATCTGGTCAGAGGCAAGTTTCGGGCGTGACACTCATTTGGTCAGAGGCAAGGGTTGGGCGTGACACTAATCTGGTCAGAGGCAAAGGTTTGGGCGTGAGACTCATTTGGTCAGAGGCAAGGTTTGTCATGGGCTTATGTCAAGGACTGCCCTTCTCATTCTAAGATTTTTCTTTTCTCAAGATGGGCCATCCGGGCGGCCTAGATTTTGCTTTTCACGGGGCCACTCGGGGGGACCTAATTCTAATTTCAAAACGGTCGCTCGGGGGACCTAATTCTTATCTCAAGACAGTCGCTCGGGGGACCTAATTTTCATTTCACAATGGCCGCTCGGGGGACCTAATTTTTATCTCAAGACGGTCGCTCGGGGGACCTAATTTTCATTTTACAACGGTCGCTCGGGGAACCTAACTTTTTTTCTCAAGACGGTCGCTCGGGGGACCTAATTTTATCTCACAATGGTCGCTCGGGGGACCTAACTCTTATCTCAAGACGGTCGCTCGGGGGACCTAATTTTATCTCGCAATGGTCGCTCGGGGGACCTAATTTCCATTTCACAACGGTCGCTCGGGGGACCTAATTTTATCTCACAACGGTCGCTCGGGGGACCTAATTTTATCTCACAACGGTCGCTCAAGGGACCTAATTTTCATTTCACAACGGTCGCTCGGGGGACCTAGTTTTTGTTTCACAACGGTCGCTCGGGGGACCTAATTTTCATTTCACAACGGTCGCTCGGGGGACCTAATTTTCATTTCACAACGGTCGCTCGGGGGACCTAGTTTTTATCTCTGCTGGGCTTACGTCAGGGACGGCCACTTTTCTTGGGCATTCAATTTGACCCTCAATGAGTCAAAGTCGGGGCTTGACTCTCCTTTGGTCAACAGAAGGGATTTTCTCGACACTCATTTGGTCGAAGTCAGGATTTGACTCTTTTTTGGTCAATCAAATAATTTTTAACTGGGCTTACGTCAGGGACGGCCAATTTTCTTGGTCATTCAGTTTGACTCTCCATGAGTCAAAGTCGGGGCTTGACTCTCCTTTGGTCAACCAAATAATTTTTAACTGGGCTTACATCAGGGACGGCCAATTTTCTTGGTCATTCAATTTGACTCTCCATGAGTCAAAGTCGGGGCTTGACTCTCCTTTGGTCAACCGAATAATTTTTAACTGGGCTTACATCAGGGACGGCCAATTTTCTTGGTCATTCAATTTGACTCTCCATGTCGGGGTTTGACTCTCTTTTGGTCAAACAAAGGCATTTTCTCGACACTCATTTGGTCGATCAAAAAATTTTTAGTTGGGCTTACGTCAGGGACGGCCAATTTTCTTGGACATTCAATTTGACTCTCAATGAGTTAAAGTCGGGGCTTGACTCTCTTTTGGTCAACCGAAGGGATTTTCTCGACACTCATTTGGTCGAAGTCGGGATTTGACTCTCTTTTGGTTAATCAAATAATTTTTAACTGGGCTTACGTCAGGGACGGCCAATTTTCTTGGTCATTCAATTTGACTCTCCATGAGTCAAAGTCGGGGCTTGACTCTCCTTTGGTCAACCAAATAATTTTTAACTGGGCTTACATCAGGGACGACCAATTTATTGGTCATTCAATTTGACTCTCCATGAGTCAAAGTCGGGGCTTGACTCTCCTTTGGTCAACCAAATAATTTTTAACTGGGCTTACGTCAGGGCGGCCAATTTTCTTTTCATATTTTTAACCTGTTAACCTGGACTTACGAAGTACGGCCGGGCTAAATCACATTCTTAACCTGTGCTTACAAAGTATGGCCGGGTTAATTTCAACAAAGCTGGTCTTACGTCCATCTATGGACTGCCCGGACACATTTTCAGTGGGAACCTAATTAATTTTCTAGGTTCAAAGTAAATTGCATGAGCCCTAAAAGGGGGGAAAATTCTAGTGCATTTCCGGGACAAATTTAAAAGGAGCTTTAAATGGGTGATGTCACAAAGTCATTCAATCAAGAAACCATTAATTTTTGTCAGGGACAAAGTAGCCGTACGGCTAGAGGAGTGATGTTGCTTTTCCAATAAATTTTGTTCCAGACCTGGTTATCTTTTTCATCATCACAGTTTGAAGTCCAACAGCAGTCTTTCACCTTCCATTTTCGACATTTCCCTTCCATGGATCCTTTTCTCATGGAAAAGCCACCAAAATTGTCCAAAGTTGACCAAGAATGTTTTGAAGGTAATCTTAGGCTTTGGATGAGGCATCAAATGGGGAGTCACAAGGACATATTCAAGTCCAAATTTGGTCTCCAGTCTCTTTGGTCTCTCAAAGAATTCATCCCCGATCTCGAGCTTCTGAGGGCCGCCGCATCTTTTTGGGACGTGAGGAGGCACGTATACTGTTTTTCTTACAACGAGATCACTCCGACTTACGAAGATTTCAAAGCTCTAGTGGGTGGCATAGACACGGAGGTCGTCGCTCTTCCCTCAGTTGATGATACCACTTGTGTTGAGAGATTGGTCTCTCCTCTCGACATTCCTTTGGAAGAGGCACAATGTATGGTCATTAATTCGACTTTCATTGATATTTCTGATCTTCCTGAGAAGTTCATGGAGCGTTCCGATGAGGCTTCTTAGAATGCCTTCGGGATATGCATCCTTGCTTTCTTCTACATGGTGGGTTCCAAGGGTACTTGCCACCGGGTTTTGTTAACTGTGCTCGAGGAGTGTCTGGCGGGCAAAGACATCGTTCCTTTGGTCTTAGGCGAGACTCTCCATGGTATGGACCGTTTGTCTTTGGGAGACGGTTTTATGCGCAGTGGTAGCCCCGCTTTGCTTACATTATGGTTATGGGAGAGGTTAGTGGTCGTCCCTGAGGCTCCTCTTTCTCACAAACCATGGTCGTATTCTTTGAGGGGACTCATTCTGGATTTAGCTCAGAGCGATTGGGAGGCTCATATGGCTCGTCTCAAGACTGAAGAAATCCGTTGGTGGGTGCCATATTGGCACATCAACTCAGTGTGGGAGTGTCAGGATGGTTCCCCTTTTGTTCGGGTGCTGGGCTTTTGGGATCGTCCTTTTACATCCCTTCTTTGGTCCGCCGGCAGTTTGGCTTGCTACAGACTCCTGTGTTGGAGTGGTCAGATGTCAATCCGGAGCACTTGAGGCTTTCGCCTTTATCCATGTGGGACCCTTCCACCACTTTCCTCTTTTCCCAGTTGTGGACCCATTCCCTTTTTCCAGTTCGGGCACTCCTCAGGGGTGCAGCTAGCACGATTCTGACCACTGTTTACTTGGATTGGTACGAGCATACCATGGGTCAGACTCAAAGGCTTATTGAAGAAAGGCGTGGGGACATCCTTGGAGGAGATTGTGTCCCTAGTAGGGTTTTGAGGGAGGCCGAGGCCGTGACGAGCGGTCATAACTTTACTGGAGACGCTATTGAAGACTATCAAGCTCTCGCTGAGAGGAGGAAGGTAGTGATACCTAGAATCGAGGCATGACTCGAGGAATTTCGGGACTGCGTGGCGGTTGACATAGCTCTAAAAGCGGTCGGCCTAATTGAAGATGCCAGGCGGGCTCCCAATTTAGGGAGGAACGAGATCAAGCTTTTCGATGTGAAAAGGAAAAATACTCGGAGGAGTCAAAAGAAGAAATGGAGGGGTGAAGGTCAATGATGGCCTTACAGTCCTAAGTATCCACTCACTGTCATTGCAGACACATTAGTTCTCTTAAGTGTTTTATTAGTCTTTTAGCCTGTTGCTCGAGGTCAAGAGTTGACCGTGATTGAACTCATCAAAGAAGTATTTTAACCGTAATGAAAGTGGTTATCGAATGAGGTTCTTTGGAGAAACAAAATTTGAATTTTATTTATTTTTTAGACCGGACCAATAGTTGGCTGCCTACATTCCCCTTTTACAAGTAAGACTAAAGGGGCTCAGGTCATCGTAGTTCTTTCCATCTTTCCATTTTGCACGCAGTCCCACAAAATGTCTTTCCATCTTTCCCCAACTTCAATCAAAGGGGTGTTGAATTCCCAAAGAATTATCGTCGTCGGCTCCCCGAATTCGATCATGTTCACTCTCCTTTGGCCAAATTCGATCATGTTGACCCCCCCGTTGTTCGGGAACGGGTTATTGACCACGTTCGGCCCCCTGGGGTGTTCGAGTTTCCCTTTAGCAATCAAATCCAAGATAATGCGTTTCACTATGGAGCAATCATCGGTGTTATGCCCATGGTAGTTGTGGAAAGCACACCATTTGTTCTCATCTGTGAACCTTTCCGGATTTTTGGGCTGAAAGTTGATCAAAGGTCTTGTGAGGCCTTGCTTCACTAATCCCTCAAAGACTTTGCTAATGGGCATTCCAAAATCCTCAAACCTCACATAGGGGCGTTTTTCAGAGTTACCCGGCTTTGGTGAGAACTGCTTTGTGTTGGGTTTCGTAGTAACATGCGCAGCGGAATATAGCAATTAAAATTTTAAGAAACCCAAAGCCATGGATCCGCTCATATGATTAAATCAAATACAACATAATGAATAAAGGAAAAACTAACCCTTGATGACTATCAAAGTTTTCTTCGGTCTTGGTGGAGAAACTTGAAGACTTGATCACGATCACAAAGCTTGAACACGAACTTTGAAAATGATGATTTTCACCCTCTAGCGGTATCCACACTTCGAACGAATATCAAATGAGCTTCTTTAATCTTGGTTGCTAGACCAATATTATGAAACACACTTTCACAATACAATAAAGAACTATATGGAATTTATTTTGTGAATTATTTTGTTCCTCAATCAATGATATCTTAGAACAAAATAAAATCTCTCTCAAACTCTTTGAGACTCACGAAAGCACTAGTAAATATGGTCTGGCCGAATTGGTGATTTTATACACAATTAAGATCTATTCCAAATAGGTAACTTGTGTCAAAAACCATTCCTAATCGAATTAGGAAATTTCCAGTCGGCATACCGGGCGCCCGCCAGGTTCTACCCAGGAGCCCGCTCATTTGACCAGAAGGTCTGGGCCTTTTAGAACTCATTCAGGCGCCTGCCTGGTTCAACCCAAGCGCCCGCTTGGTTGACCAGGAAGCCCAGAATAATTCCAGAAATTCCCTTGAGGTCCTTCGACCCTAAATTCCAATATGGTCCTTTTATTTAAGATTCGTCCTATTGTGTGTGACCCTCTAGGATTATACTAAGTTGGCAATGGGCTCAAACATGATCCCATAAGATATGATTAGGTTCTAGCAAACTGTCATACCTACCCAAATAGTATAACTAGATACAAGTTCGCATTCCTTTAGAATATGTCATAATCCCTTTGTCCACGATGTCTTTGAACACAAGTCATGGTCAAACAGTCAACTTGTCATGTTCAATACTTTCTCGATACTGAATATGTTGATAATTCAAATGCTATTGATCCAATCAATCCATTTGATTCCGGCCGAACATTTCATCAACATCATTCCTTCGAGGGGCCCAAGCTTGACATCTCTCCGTGGAGGGACAAATCCATTTAACTTATTATTCTTCCCAACGGGAATCCGATTATGCCAACCATACCCTTTATAACTACTCGGTTAAAAGTAGCGTTTGAATATGTCAAACATAATGTTCATCAAGTGGAAGACTATAATAACTTCATGTCTAAGGATTCAAATGACATAACTAATATGAGATATATGTACGACATAGACCATGACATAAATCTCATACAGCGGGTCATGTCCAGTACCTTGTTCCAAACAAGTACCCATAAATCTAACATGATCATCCCATGATCATTTAGCCTTTATACTAGTGCTTAATAAGTACTAGGGACGGGGATTATTATAAGTAAACATGAACAACAATAATAATCAAAACATCTCTTTATTGATATGAAATAAATGATAACAATTACAACGTTTATTAAACGTGCCTAGGGCACCACTACCAACAATCTCCCACTTGCCCTAGGCCCAATCTCCCATGTATCTAATACCCATGGACCTAACATGACCATCATTTTTAGCTTGTGGAAGTCCCTTTGTTAGCTGGTCCGCAACATTGTCATCAGTAGGTACTCTGCATATATTTACGTCTCCCCTATCCACGATCTCTCGAATGATATGAAAACGCCTAAGTATGTGTTTGGATTTCTGATGTGCTCTTGGTTCCTTTGCTTGAGCAATAGCACCATTATTATCGCAATAAAGGTCTATTGGATTAGCAATACTAGGAACCACTTCAAGTTCAGTTATGAACTTCTTAATCCAAACAGCTTCCTTTGCAGCATCCGATGCAGCAATATACTCAGCTTCTGTTGTAGAATCAGCGGTTGTACTTTGCTTGAAACTCTTCCAGCTTACAGCTTCACCATTTAACATAAACACAAAACCCGATTGCGATCGGCTATCATCTTTGTCGGTTTGGAAGCTTGCATCTGTGTAAGCATTTACAACGAGATCATCTTCCATTCCTCCATAGACCAAAAATGAGTCTTTAGTTCTTCTCAAGTACTTAAGAATCGCTTTCACAGCTATCCAGTGATTTTCGCCAAGGTCGGATTGGTATCTACTTATCATGCTCAAAGGAAAAGATACATCCGGCCTAGTACAAATCATGGCATACATGATGGACCCAATTGCCGAAGCATATGGAACATCATTCATTTTCTCACGCTCATCGTTTGTCTTAGGACATTGAGTCTTGCTTAGAGAAACTCCATGTAACACATGCAAGGTTCCTCTCTTAGAATTTTCCATACGGAATCTTCTAATGACCTTGTCAATGTATGTACTTTGGCTTAAACCAAGTAGCCTCCTTGATCTATCTCTATAGATCTTAATGCCAAGTATATATGCGGCTTCACCCATATCTTTCATTGCGAAGCACTTTCCTAACCAAGTCTTCACAGACTGAAGTGTAGGAATGTCGTTTCCAATGAGTAATATGTCATCCACGTATAAAATAAGGAATAGCACTATGCTCCCACTAATCTTCTTGTATACACAAGGATCATCTTCGTTCTTGATGAAACCAAACTCTTTGACCGATTCATCAAAACGGAGATTCCAACTCCTAGAAGTTTTCCATAGATGGATCTCTGCAATTTGCATACCTTAGAATCTTGTTCAAAACCTTCTGGTTGTGTCATATACACATCCTCTTGAAGTTTTCCATTCAGGAAAGCGGTTTTGACGTCCATCTGCCATATTTCATAGTCATGATATGCGGCAATGGCAAGCAAAATTCTTATAGACTTGATCATTGCTACGGGTGAAAAGGTCTCATCATAGTCAATACCATGAACTTGCCTATAACCTTTCACTACAAGCCTAGCTTTGTAAGTATGCACCTTCCCATCCATGTCAGTCTTCTTCTTGAAGACCCATTTGCATCCTATGGTTTTTACACCTTCGGGCGCATCAATCAAATTCCAAACTTGATTGTCTTGCATGGATTGCAATTCGGATTCCATGGCTCAAAGCCACTTGTCCGAATCAGGAGAAGACATCGCCTCTTGGTAGGTTGACGGTTCATCATTCTCAATGATTTCTACCTCATTACTATCCGTTACGAGAAATCCATATCTCTCAGGCTCGGATCGTAACCTACTAGATCTGCGAGTTGCTTGTGTATTTTGAACAGGTTCCACAACTCCTTGTGGTTCTTGTTCTTGTTCCACTATTGGTTCAATGTTATTTTCTGGGTCTCGATTTTCTTCAAGATTTATTTTACTCCCACTGATTTCTTTGGAGAGAAACTCTTTCTCTAGAAAGACACCAGTTCGGGCAACAAACACTTTGTTGTCCCCACGGTTGTAAAAGTAATATCCTCTAGTTTCCTTAGGATATCCCACGAAAATACATTTATCAGATTTGTGTGCAAGTTTGTCTGAGACAAGTCTTTTGACAAAAGCTTCGCAACCCCAAATCTTCATGAAAGATAGACAAGGCTTCTTTCCGCTCCACATCTCATATGGAGTCTTTTGAACCGATTTAGTTGGAACACGATTTAGTGTGAAAGCAGCGGTTTCTAGGGCGTAACCCCAAAAGGATATTGGAAGATCAACTTGACTCATCATTGATCGAACCATGTCTAACAAAGTCCGATTCCTCCTCTCGGACACACCATTCCATTGTGGTGTTCCGGGTGGAGTCAATTGTGAAACTATTCCACAATTCTTTAGATGATCATCAAATTCTTGACTCAAGTATTCTCCACCTCGATCTGATCGAAGTGCCTTAATACTTTTGCCAAGTTGTTTTTCTACTTCATTTTGAAATATTCTAAATATCTCAAATGCTTCACTTTTATGTTTCATTAGGTAAACATACCCAAATCTAGTATAATCATCAGTGAAGGTTATGAAGTATTGAAATCCCCCCCTAGCATTGCTACTTAATGGTCCGCATACATCGGAATGTATCAACCCCAATAAGTCGCTTGCCCTTTCACCCAACTTGGTAAAAGGTGTCTTAGTCATTTTTCCAAGAAGACACGACTCACAAGTGTCATATGACTCGAGGTCACATGAACCTAAAAGTCCGTCCCCATGGAGTTTTGAGATACGCTTCTCATTAATATGACCAAGACGGCAATGCCACAAATAAGTATGATTTACATCATTAGGTTTAGATTTCTTATTTACATGATAGACATTGTCATTGTTTTCATTCTTGACATCCAAGATATAAAGGCCATTAAATGAATTAGCAATACCATAAAGCACATCATTTAAATAAATAGAAAATTTCTTATTCTCAATAAGAAACTTAAAACCTTCATTATCCAAACAAGAAATTGAAATAATATTTCTGCTTAAATCCGGAACATAATAACAATTGTTCAAAACAAGAATTAATCCGGAAGGTAAAGTGACTTCATAAGTCCCTACGGCTAATGCAGCAACTCTTGCTCCATTCCCACGCGTAGATCTACTTCACCTTCTTTAAGCAGTCTCCTATTCTTTAGTCCCTGCACATTTAGACAAATGTGAGAACCACATCCGGTATCCAATACCCAAGACTCAGTGGTAGAAAGGAGAATATCTATCATATAGATACCTGAAGTCGACGCAGCCTTGCTGCCCTTCTTCTTCTTTTGCTCTTCCAAGAAAGCCTTGCAATTACGTTTCAATGACCAATTTCTTGACAATGGAAACAGATTGCATCCTTTTGTGAATCAGGTTTTGCCTCAGAAGCCTTGGCAACCTTTGCCTTGCTTATTTTGGGTTTGACAACTTT
The DNA here is from genome assembly GCA_026119855.1 of Campanula takesimana. Lineage (NCBI taxonomy): Eukaryota > Viridiplantae > Streptophyta > Magnoliopsida > Asterales > Campanulaceae > Campanula > Campanula takesimana. The sequence goes on along the minus strand of JAOWBW010000828.1, from coordinate 9,624 downwards.
CTTACCCTTTCCTTTGGCACTAGCCTTCTTCCCATCATGAACCAAGAGCACGGGAGAACCTTTCTCCACAATTTTCATCTCTGCAGTTTTGAGCATCCCATGCAACTCAGAGAGATTCTTATCCATTCCATGCATGTTATAATTCATCACAAACTGATTATAACTTTTAGGCAATGAATTAAGAATGAGATCCGTGGCTAGCTCCAATGGGATTGGATAGCCAAGTTTCTCAAGGTGCTCTACATAACCTTTCATTTTAAGAAAGTGAGGACTCACTTGTTGCCCTTCATTCATTTTACTAGTAGTGAATGCAACAATGGTCTTGTACCTCTCTTGCCTTGCTTGCTCTTGAAACATGGTTCTCAACTCCACGCCTATCTCATAGGCTTCCAAATGTTCCAAACTTTGTTGGAGTTTTGAACACATAGCAGCAAGCATGAGACAACTTACATCTCTAAAATCATTACGATGTTTCTTGTAATTGTCTCTTTCTACCCTAGGGGCAGTAGGCGGTGGTTCAGCAGGGAGAGGCCCATCGAGAATGTACAACTTATCTTCTTGCCTAAGAACGATTCTTATGCTACGGATCCAATCCATAAAGTTAGTACCATTCTCTTCGAGCTTATCCTTCTCAAGGATCGATCGCAACGACATTGATTGAGTGTTATTTGTCATTATCTACAAATATGCAAAATTTCCAAAATTTAATAAGTACCGATTTTCATTAAAGAGATAAATAATGTATTTTAAACAAAATACTCCCACTAAATTATATAACCTTCATATACATCCAATGTATAATATAATTTAATTGGGCTAAGATCCAACTTTAATTTAACTTTTGAGTCCATGGAGGCGGACCGCTCAAAAACTAAATTAATTAGGTAGACAATCATGTCAATCATATCCAATATGATTCTTAGATCCTTTTATGAGATTTTTGAGAAATCCAATTTCAAAAACATGTTTAATCTCATCTATTGCCTAGGCCCAAAACTGTTTTGACGCCTAATTAAGTCCAACCATTTTAAACGTATAGGAACCATTCAATTTAACGCACCTTGCGGAGGCAAGCCCACATTAAATTAATGAACCTCATCTTGCTCATACATGAATAAAATCAATGCACTTCGCGGAGGCGAACCCACATCAAAATCACCCATATATAAACAAGTGTTTTAATCATGGCATGGCAAAGAAGGACTTAAAACTTTCTTTGAAGGTTCATCACATATAGCATATAACACATTTATGAGCACATAATATAAACATGTTACACGTCAAGTTTAGCCACTAAATTAATCTCATTAATTTAAGCATGATATTTATGTGTCATTAGTTTCTCTATAATTATGAGGATGAGACTAATTCAACTTTGGTTATTATCTCCAAATCAAGACAACAAGAAGTGCGGTCGAACTAAGCCATTAGGCAACCACAATCCTGCACTAATTCAAGAAACCAAGAAAGTAGTCCATGTGGCCGAAACTAAGCAATAGATGGTCTCGATGAACGTAGGCCAATTGCATTCACAATTCCACATGGATCTCCAATCATTGAATCAAGAACTTTGTTTCTCAATTTTAGCAATTATGAACTCTTCATAATTCTAACTTCGTTTTATCTTTGAAACTTTGATTGCGATCAATTTTGGGAAACACAATCTCGATGAACGCAGATTAGCCATCCATAACTTGAACCAATCTAGGAATCACAAGACTAAAACTAGGAATCACAAGACTAAAACAAATAGGAAAATCAAACCCCAAAATCCACACACAAACCAACTACCCAAAACCCATTCCAGATCAGCAAGTCTGGACTGGTTCTGTTACTGGTTTTGTCGAATTTGTCGAAAATTCCATATTCAGATTTTAACCAAAATCAGAACATATTCTGCCGAGCGAGCGCCCGCCTAGTTATGATCAAGCTCGCGCCTGAATGGCCAGAATAGTATAGAATTTTAAAGTTCGAAAATTTTGTCTCAAAATTATTTTTCCCCGATTATTAAAACTTTGATCCAATCAAAAATCAATAATCGAAATAATTCAGAATCCACCATAATTTTTATTGCGATTGAATCGTGCGATTAAAGTTGCAAAACAATAAACCACATAAAATCACAAAACACATAAGCATCATATATTCCAATATTCATATCATGCAAGGCACATAAACAAATTATATACACATAACATGATCCAAGTATTGAATTAATCAACATGAACGGGGCTCTGATACCACTGTTGGGTTTCGTAGTAACATGCGCAGCGGAATAGAGCAATTAAAATTTTAAGAAACCCAAAGCCATGGATCCGCCCATATGATTAAATCAAATACAACATAATGAATAAAGGAAAAACTAACCCTTGATGACTATCAAAGTTTTCTTCGGTCTTGGTAGAGAAACTTGAAGACTTGATCACGATCACAAAGCTTGAACACGAACTTTGAAGATGATGATTTTCACCCTCTAGCGGTATCCACACTTCGAACGAATATCAAAGGAGCTTCTTTGATCTTGGTTGCTAGACCAATATTATTAAACACACTTTCACAATACAATAAAGAACTATATGGAATTTATTTTGTGAATTATTTTGTTCCTTAATCAATGATATCTTAGAACAAATAAAATCTCTCTCAAACTCTTTGAGACTCACAAAAGCACTAGTAAATATGGTCTGGCCGAATTGGTGTTTTTATACACAATTAAGATCTATTCCAAATAGGTAACTTGTGTCAAAAACCATTCCTAATCGAATTAGGAAATTTCCAGTCGGCATACCGGGCGCCCGCCTGGTTCTACCCAGGCGCCCGCTCATTTGACCAGAAGGTCCGGGCCTTTTAGAACTCATTCAGGCGCCCGCCTGGTTCAACCAAGCGCCCGCTTGGTTGACCAGGAAGCCCAGAATAATTCCAGAAATTCCCTTGAGGTCCTTCGACCCTAAATTCCAATATGGTCCTTTTATTTAAGATTCGTTCTATTGTGTGTGACCCTCTAGGATTACACTAAGTTGGCAATAGGCTCAAACATGATCCCATAAGATATGATTAGGTTCTAGCAAACTGTCATACCTACCCAAATAGTATAACTAGATACAAGTTCGCATTCCTTTAGAATATGTCATAATCCCTTTGTCCACGATGTCTTTGAACACAAGTCATGGTCAAACAGTCAACTTGTCATGTTCAATACTTTCTCGATACTGAATATGTTGATAATTCAAATGCTATTGATCCAATCAATCCATTTGAGTCCGGCCAAACATTTCATCAACATCATTCCTTCGAGGGGCCCAATCTTGACATCTCTCAGTGGAGGGACAAATCCATTTAGCTTATTATTCTTCCCAACGGGAATCCGATTATGCCAATCATACCCTTTATAACTACTCGGTTAAAAGTAGCGTTTGAATATGTCAAACATAATGTTCATAAAGTGGAAGACTATAATAACTTCATGTCTAAGGATTCAAATGACATAACTAATATGAGATATATGTACGACATAGACCATGACATAAATCTCATACAGCGGGTCATGTCCAGTACCTTGTTCCAAACAAGTACCCATAAATCTAACATGATCATTCCATGATCATTTAGCCTTTATACTAGTGCTTAATAAGTACTAGGGACGAGGATTATTATAAGTAAACATGAACAACAATAATAATCAAAACATCTCTTTATTGATATGAAATAAATGATAACAATTACAACGTTTATTAAACGTGCCTAGGGCACCACTACCAACACTTTGGACCTTCCCCTTGGATGTTTTTGATGACCCCCGAGACTTCTTTCCCTTTGCCCGTGGTGGGAGGTCGGTATCGGTAAGAATTGCTATTGCCCTGGGTGGTGGATTGCTCACTGAGAGCCTTCTCAAACTTCGACCCTGCGGTTACCATGGCCCAGAGATTGGGGTAAAAAGTGATGGCTGATTAGAGCACGCAGCTGCGGTTTTAACCATGATTGGAAGATGTCCAATTGTTCATCCTCGGTGGGCGGGTTAGAGATTTCCCCAAGTTTATAGTTCCAACATTTGTAGAACTCACTGATAGGCTCGTCGCCCTTTTGCAAAGTGCTTTGGAAGTCGGTGCGGTTGGTTTCCCACTCCAGGTTGGATCGGTACTTGGTGAGGAATGCTTCCTGAATGCGACCCCAACTTACCCGTGATTCGTCCTTGAGGTTGAAAAACTACTTAAGAGCGTTTCCCCTCAGGGATAATTGGAAGTGATCACCCATTTGCTGTACAGTGTAAGCCTTTGCCCTCATTGCTAAAGTGTAGGCGTTGAGGTGGGTTTGTGGGTAAGCAGTCCCATCAAACTTATCTATTTCTGGCATTTTGAACTTATGCGAAGAGGCACAATCTGTTGGTATCAGTAACTCCCGATGAGGTTTTCTTTTCATTCAAAGTCTCGAACTTTTCCTCCATCTGTTTCAACTTCTCGATCAGCCACCCCATTTGAGGATTCACTTGTGGGCTAGAATTGATGGATCCCATGGTCCGGGTCGTTACCGGCATCACCATTGGAGGCACAGTGGTGGATGGTATATTGAGGAAAGCTTTGAGTTGGCGGGCGCATGGGTATAGACGTACCCATACCCTTGGTCATTCGCCGGGGTATACGGCGGGGTGCCTCGGAGGTTCGGGCTGCCGGGTAGTGGAATGGGAATTCCCACCCCTTGTGATGCAATTGCCAAGGTCGGTGGTGGTAATCCGGTAGTGGCCGGGGCTGAAAAGGCTTGACCCATCGGATCAGGCCATATGGGTTGAACCAGGGAGGATATGAGGATGGACCTCCCGGAAAGGTGAAGGGAGCTTGTGTGGCTGGCACATTTGATTGAGTTGCGGTTTGATATGAGGGACGTGAGGTCGCCACATTAGGGTAGGTTTGAGGTGGGGGAACCCTATTGTAATCGCGAGGCGGTATATTCACAATTTCATCTTCGTCTGTGATTTCAACGAATCCCCCATCATTTTCAAATATCACGGCCACTCCCCTCTGTCTCATGGCCTCGTACACACCCGTCTCTGTGTATCCTCTTGCTGTTTCCTAGTGATTTCTTCCGGGCCCTGGCGGCCTCCAAAGCTTGTATCAACTCTTTCCTTAGTAAACCCATTCGGATCAACCGCATTGTCACCCCCACTACTACTTCCTGCCGGACTAGTCATTCAGAGAGCCTAAGTGAAACTGCTGAGAACTGTCGGACTCGGCACTGAACCAGACGCTGACCTGGAACTCTGACCCACTTCTTACAAGCTGCGAGGGAGAGGAGGGCTCGGTTTAGGCTCGGGTTTCATTTTGGGCAAAGGTTTAGGGCTCATGCAATATGCCTACCTAATAATTGATTATTTCATTCATGTTTACTTAAAACACGCTTTATTCCTAATTGGTTGGAAAAGATTCTCTTCTTTTTCGCAGCTATTCTGAATCCTGGATCAGTGGAGGCCATCACTACGCCTATAGACCCCTCGTTTTTCACCTGTACTGCACAATCCCAAGGATGGACTATCCCGGGTGAGGGTCCTATAGGGCAAGCGGCTTCCACCGACCGAAAGAAATGATCCTAAGGTCTAGTGCGTCGCAAGGCTCCTAACGTGCGGGTCATCCTAATCATGATTAAGCCCCAGTCGGGATCGAGACTGTTCTGAAGGCTGCACCGACATTCTGACATGACCCCATTTTGAATGAGGTGTCTCAATCCTCGACCATGAGCTTAAGGATGATTAACATGACCCGTTCATTAGGGCTTAACGACACGGTGTTACCCTATCTTTAGCACATGACCTTTGTTAATTATGGTCGCCATTAACACACGAGTTAGAGGCGGGTTAGGCCACGCTTGCATTACATCAAGGAGTCGTAACCCGAGCATTAACTTGGCCATAATTGACTTTGGACACATGCTTAAAGATAATGGCAACGTGAACTAGACCAAAAACCAACCAAAGTCACGGTATTCGTGTGTCACGGACATGTGTGGTTGACTCGGCTCAGAAGGGGAGGTGGAATGGACCCATGCGCGCTCAAAGGGTACAAGAGCGCCAATCGAGCTGCATCTGGCATCCATCCTGGGTTTAAAGGGTATTTGGAACGTGGAAGGCCAAGTGCGCGTTGTGTGAAGTCAATTCTATATTCCCTTTTTGAGTCAAAATAGAGATTTTTATTTTGTTTTTCAACATGATGAGCATGGCATAAGCAAGATATGAACAATGTATGAACAAGCATGGAGCAAGCAATTTATACACAATAAGTCAAAGAATGCAAACAAGAGACCAAAACTTGTATATGTACCAAGTTGTGCACAACCAAAAAATTTTCGAATCAAACATTTTGCCAAAAAGAACAATATTTACATTGAAACCATTTGTACAAAGCAAGTTGTGCACAACACAAAGAGTCAAGAAATTTTACAAAAAAGGGGGTTATGCACAATGAGATTTTGGAAATCATTTTATGGACAAAAGTTCATGCATAACCAAGTTTTAAAAACCAAGTTTTGGCCAAAAGGACAAATGTAATGTGCACAACAAGTAAGGCTGTAAATTTGGAACCTAGACAAGCAGAAAGCAGAAGGCAATTCAGAATGTTGCTGCCCTGCACAAAATTGTTAATTTGCAACATTCTCGGCCCTTTACCAAAGTAGCCGTACGGCTAGACCAAGAGGGTTGAGATATTTTCTCAGTTTCTCCAACTTCTGATCATCATGCTCCAATTTATTGCATTTCCAGAACGTATGCACTCAAAACAGTTCAAACAGAAACAGCAAACAAACACAATCATGCACAAAGTTAACTAACGGAACACGGGAGTTTGACCCACACAAAAAGCGCTTCTAAAGAGAATTCGTAAGCACCTTAATCCCCAGCGGAGTCGCCACTGTAAGGATCCCATCCCTCGGGGCGAAACAAGCGAAGTTCGCACGAGGAAGAAATGCCAAACACGGGTAACTTCCTAACGAAAAAGAAACGGAGTCGCCACATTTGTTAATTTTAAAACCAAACAAATGAAAATGGTAGAGAAGGTGAGTTCGAGGTCAGGTTACACTTTGGGAAGAACATATTTGCGGTCCACCCAAATGCCTCGGAAAAACCGAGTCCCCTCCTGTTAGTTTGAAAATGTGCATGTGTTGTGTGTGTGTATTTAACGGAAAAGTTTCTGTTATCGGTTTTGTTTGGAAAAACTTAACTGAAAGGGCCTGTTTATTAAGAAAATAGGGATCAGAGGCCAAAACAGACATTTTGCCCCCTGTTTCCCAACATAGCCGTACGGATGTACAGGCAGTTTCCTGGGATTTTACAGTTTAGTCAAGAACAGTCCAGTTTCAGAGCAAAAACAGAAACATTCTGTTGAAACTGGACAGAACTGTTTTGATTTCAGTTTGTTTAAAACACTTTATAAGTTTAAATACAACATTCCTATGCCAAATGATCATCACTTAGCCTCCAAAACAAGTATTTGGGTGTGATCATGAGCAATCTTTGGAAAAAATTGAAAAAAAGTTGATGAATATGCCCTTTGGGCCAAAATTGACCATTTGGTGATTAAAGATTGAAACTTTTCCCCAAGATGGCATTTTATGACTTATTAACCTTTAAAGAGTCAAATTAACACATAAAGATTGAATCTTTATAACCCCAAAGGGGACATTAGAGCTAGATCAATGTTGGATGATAAAGATGGAAGATTATCATCCAAATGATCATTATTGCCAACAAAAGCATCATTCCAACTAGACAGAATGTAAATGACAATCAACAAGCCATGATCATCTAGGTTTTGAAACCTCTTCCACACAAGGCATGGAGGGCACCTTGGATCATCTCATGGCTTGGACAGAGAAATATAGTGTAATATATGTATATTTGCTTGAATGGACAAGTCTTGCTAAATGTAAAGTTGCTTGAATGGAAAAGTCTTGCAAGTAATGTAAAAATGCTTGAATGGACAAGTCTTGCAAGTAATATAAAGATTAACATAAACTTAAACAAAGATTAAAGAAAAAATAGAGTTATTGATGAAGAGAAGGGAGGGGGAGAAGGTGGCTTTACCATTTTTGGTTTAGCCAATCTTCCTTTCTCTCTTTCACTCTTTGTTTCACTTTTCTCTCACACTACTGCAGTGATTTTGACAGAGTAATCTTTCTTATTTGTGGTTTCTCCCCCCCTGAAATGATCAGCATGGGGTTCAATTTATAGAGGCTGAGGGTGCCCAAAGTAGCCGTACGGCTAGGGACCTCATGTGCCCAAACCATCCGTACGACTCGACTTGGCGAGCTTCTGGATTTTCCAAGTTTAATTACAGTTCAGTCCTGGATATCAGGTCTATCCTAGTGAGGTCCTATCCCATGGTTTATCCCTAAATGGTAGCAAGAATTCCTCTAAAGTAGATCGATTTCAGATTGGGGTACTTACACCCAAGCAAGAGAAAAGCCCGTGACCGAGCTCCTAGTCGAACGACTAGTCAAATCCATGCCGTGATAACAAGCAGCCAAGCCCGCTGCAGCCCAATTATACTGAGCAGCCTGGTCCAGATCAACCAGAAGGTGCAACAGGGACAGGGAAGCAGAACACCCACCGGTCGCAAACAAGGTATGAGACAAAGTATACCAAATAAAAAAACGGGCCACCACATCGACCCGGTCAGCAGTAACACCTCTAGACTCAACCGCTAGGACATCAAAGTAAGCCCTAATCTTCCCCCAGGTCACCCAGAAGCTCTTCACTATGAACCCGCAATCCACTAAGGCCATCAGCTCGTCAGGAGTCCGAGCAGTTCCCCTCACACCACAAGGGACGGGCACGGCATAAAAAGGTAAACCAGTCAAAGCCGTAAAGTCGGTAGGGGTCATACGTACTTCACCCCATCGGCAAGTGAAAGGTGTGGGTGGTATCCCACCATCTTCCCTTAAAATCCTGAATCACATCAGGATCATTCTTCAGCGATGGTAAATTGGTAATGAAAGGGCCGAAACACGTAGCTGCAACACGAGCCCGTACATTCTCGGGCAACTTCTTCCATACAAAAACGGGTGCCTTAGCCCCACCTCAGATTTCGATCAAGCGGTTCCACCTCTGAAAGGAAACAAGAGATAAAGAAAAATTCGTCAGCATAACGGCTAGAAAATGGCCAAACCCAGCACGAAGAATTCAACAAGATCACCACGTGCAAACAAGTGTGTGAACATGCAAATGGGTGTCCAAGCCATTCCCTTCGCAACAAATCAGCAAGGGTAAAAACATGCAGCCATCAACAAAAGGGTTGCTGCAACAGTATTACGGGAAACAATGACATAGCCCCAAAATGAAAAAAATCACAACAAGGAAAGGCGAAATCCTTACCAATCCTGCAGACACAAAGTGGGAGATATGAGTATGAGACTCATAAGTAAGCTGTCTTGGGTCCATAGCTTCAACCCGACCTCGGCCTTCTTCGCCCATAGGCATCTCAAAAGGAGAGTTGATGAGAACTCAACATGATTCCTCGATGGAATGGTCTCAAAATGAACAAAGGAAACGTTCTGGGATGTTTTCCTCGCGAGATTTCGACTCAGAATGCAGAGAGTTGGGGCAATTTTTGAACTTGGGCTCGAACAGAATGAGCAGTTTCTGAA